>PVKZ01006740.1:0-30830 GCA_004027375.1 Macroglossus sobrinus | reverse complement strand
CCGCGTGTTCACGACTCTTGCAAAGGCTGCGTTGTCACCTCGAGTGACAGCCGAGCCCCCCGTGCTCACGATCTCTTGCCTCATCTGTCCCCCTACCCATGAGCGTTTCCTGCCTTCCTACCAAGCAAGGACACTTGGGGGGAAACCGTAGAAAATGGCAAGTTCTCCTCTGAAATGAAAAATGGTCCTTTGTGGGAAGGGATAGCTGCTCTTCCGATACGGACGTCATTTACTGATTTTAGTCTCTGCTCTTTATCATCATTATTATTATTTGCAAATATTTTTTTTAAAAAATCGCTCTGGGGCTAACGTAGTTAAAAAGCAGCGCATCACGCTGTCACATGCTTTTTTTAACGTGAGAATTTTGGCGGTCAGAGTTGACATCCAACTTTTAGAAAGCAGCGTAGATTTCTATCCGTATTTCCAAGTCAGCAGCCTGTCTGTCTCTCTCTGTTCCTCTCTCTCTCTCTCTCTCTCTCTCTCTCTCTCTCTCTTTGCCTTTTCCCCCTCTAAATCTGCATTTGTATATGTCAAAGAAAACATTTCCTGCAGCACCAGACGCAGGGTCCCTTAAAGGGACAGCGCAGCCCTGCGCGGAGCTGGCGGCACCCGCACAGGGAGGCTGCCATCTGTTGCTGGCCCCCTGGGGCCTGCAGACATTGCGAGCATTGTCTGTGCCCTGGCCTGTGGCCCGGGGCCTGTGACCTCTGCCCCCTCAGAATTCCATGCTCCCTCAGTCAGCGGGGTGACAACCCCAGACTCTGTGGGGCCCCCGGGGCTCGCGGCTTTGCCGCAGTGAGCCGTCCGCAGCTGAGTTCGGTCGGATTTGGGGTTTGGGGGCTGGCGGACTCCCAGGGTTTTGCAGGCCTCGCGCGGGCGTTCCTGCTTCCTGCTCGGGGCTGGGGTGGGTGCGCGTGGGCTGGTTGGGGGCGCTTGGGTGGCGCCCCGCTTTGCGGAGCGGAGCCGGCCAGCGCGGTGGCCCAGTGTGGGTGCCAGACGGCGGGCCGCGTCCCCGCCCGTGACCCGGGACCACAATGAGGGGGTTGGTAATAAGGGAGCGGGCCGCCCGGTGACGCGCTGTGTCCCTTTCCGCCCTGGGCAGGAAGGCGCCGTGGGACCCTGGTGGCCGGAGGAGGGGCTTGCCGAGCAGGGACTGCTCTCGTCCGCCGCCTGGGCCAAGGGGAAGCGTCTGGCCCGCCTCAGGTAGGTGGCTTTGCGGTTTTGCCGGCGGGGGCTTCTCGGGGGCCGGGTTTCTGTGTCCTGGGTGGATGCTGGGTCCGCGTGGTCAGCTGTCAGGCCAAGCCCGAACCGGCCGCTGGCCCGACACGGTTTCCAGGGTGCCCGGTGCGGGCGCCCCGTTTGCGTCGTGGAGGGTGGCGACGCCGCGTGATGCCGTCGTGGCATGTTCGGTGGTTAGAGTGGCTGCTGCTCTCGGGGCGCGGCGGTGCGGTCCTCCGTGTGCCCCGGAGCCGCTGCGTGGGGCGCACCCCATGCAACGCGCTCCCCGCAGCCCCGAGGGAGGGGGTGCCTTCACAGCCTCGCGCGCAGCTGGGGGCCGGGGCGCAGTCCCCGCAACGCAGTCGCCAAGAACGGCTGCCGGTCGGGGGCGGGGGTTTGGGTGCGGCTCTCAGAGGGAGCCCTGAAGTCCAAATCAAGTCCGTGGGCTCCCCAGGTGAGGGCCAGAGCGCGGGAAGGCGCTGCGGGTGGCGGTGGTCACCTGCGGCGGTCACCGGCGGCGGTCAGTGGTCACTGACGGCGTGGGCCGCGCCCCGCAGCCGCTGCTCGTGCAGCCGCCCCCGTTGCCAGCGAGGATGGGGTTTAGGTCAGACACACACAGCGTCCCCTTCCCTTCATCCGCGAGTAGGGCGGCAGGAGCCGCGTTCCCGCAGCGGCTCTGCTCCGCGTGGTTCCAGGGGCTGGCGTGACTCTGGGCCGGGGCGGAGGGGACACTGGGGTCACCGCGGGCAGCTGTTCCTGTGGCCCTGACAGTCCCCGGAGGGTTGGTGCGGTTTCCCAATGAAACGCTGCCCCGGACGTCCCAGGCTCCGTGGCAGACATACCCGACCACGCTGTTTGCGTCTGGGAGCCTCGTGGGATGGTGCTGTATTTCGTTTGGCCTTCAAGCGAGCGCCCTGAGTCCCGTTGCAGAGTGGGAAACGTTTTGGTGGCTCCGAGGGGCCGCGGTGGCGGCTCGGGCAGGCTCGCGTGGGCGGGCAGCCGGTCACCGGCCACTCTGCACGGCCCAAAGCCAGAGCTGCCGGGCCAGGAATCGGGGGGGAGGACGATGAACAGCCCACCTTCGGAGCGGCGGGCGTGGGAAGCAAGCACAATCACAGCTCTGTTCCTGTGGGGTGCGAGCCGGTCACGTGCTGGGCGCCCGCTGGGGTCCTCCCTCAGAGCCCGCTTCCGGCGCTGCTGCAGGCCGGGGCGCGCCCGCACCCTCGCCGCGCTGCGGGCTCCGCTCCCCACGTCGGGCCGTGAGCATTTACTTGGAACCGCAGCATTTCATGGGTCATTGCGGTTTAGCTCGTCCGCTGTGAGGACAGAGGCCTGAGGCATGGCTATGATGTATATACAGTGTGTGCACGTGTGTGTGTGTGTGGGGGGGTAAGTGGCTCATCAGTAGTGAAAGGGTGAAGACGAAAGGGGAGGGCCGCCTCCCCGGTTGAGCACCGCCATCCCTGCCTTCCAGCGGACCACAGAAACCAGTCTGAAGCAACCAGTTCCAGGAGCTTTCCGCCTCCTCCCAGCTGCACACCCAGCAATTTCCATAATTGTGTGTGCTTTTCCAGAGCGGCCAGCCTCAGTGACATTCTAGAGGAGAAACGTGGAACAGTCCTTTCCAACTTTATTTTTTTTCTTTTCAAAGAACGTTGATCTTCTAAAGGATTAGCAAGAACTAGTGCACTCGAAACATTAGATCTGAGAGTAAAAGAAATGAAAATTCAGGCAAAGGGAACTGTTTTGGGCTCAGCAAAAAAAACCAGACCTGAGATGCAGAGATGCAAAGATGCTGTGTGTTTACGTTCAAAGTGATGCAACTGTGTCTCTGTAGTGGATACAAGTTGCAGATCTGATGCGCCTGCGCAGTAATGAAAGATGTTCTGTGTTGTCATTTCTTGGGATGGCAGGAAGGGAAGGCGTAGTATTTGTTCAGGCAAACTGGGAACGTTTTGGGGGGGGGGGGCTCCAGATACTCTGTGTGGAGACACACGAGGTAGAGGTGCTGCCCCGGGCAGACCTCACGGTGCAGGAGGCAGCAGCAGACCCCACGGAAGTGGTGACACGTGGTTATAGTTCTTGTAACCAGTTACCAGAGTCTGGGAGGAAAGAGAACGGCGAGGTGGCCTCTGGCGAGGCCGTGCATTCCCCACGTCTGGTCCATGCAGCTCCCATTCGGGGGTCCACCAGCGTCATAAAGGATTAGGGTTCGGCGACACACGTTTTTGGCTTCGAGGAGTGTCGTATTCCCGCTGGCCCCGCCCGCAGCAGCCGTGGATGACAGCACGAAGGGGAGCGGCTGTGGCTGTGGCCGTGAGCCAGGGCAAGGTGACAGAGCAGGTGTGCCGGCCTTTCCTCTGGGCGAGGCGGGCAGGGGACGGATGATGGTGTGCCACGCGAGTGTGCACCTGAGCCGTGCTCGGTCTGGACGGCGTCCGAGAGGCCTCTCGTACGACTGACTCTAAGACTGGCTTTTTTTTGTGACGTTCAGCTTTGTCGCGACAGTGGGGTGGGCAGGGCGTCCTCAGACCCCGAGGGCTGGGCATGTCGCTCAGTTCAGGTGATGTGACTTGGAGAAGGTTCAAGGCGTCACAAGACCACCCAAGAGGCCGGAAGGAAGGTTTGTTTGGGAATGAAAGTGTGCCAGGCTGCTTATTTTGCTCTGTCCCCTTATGTGCCGACTTTTGCCAGAGCACAGATCAAATGGTCTGTGCCCATTAAATCCAGATTTGTATGCAATTGATTTATAATGATTTACCGCATGAAGCCTTCATGGTGTTAAGACAGCACCAGCGATGTCTGAGGAGGTCCAAGCATGAGCCTCTCATACGCCCTGATGATTACGCCTTGCTTCAGGACCAGGGCTACGTGAAAAGCCGGTTGCAAAGCTGAATATTATTACAAAAGCGTCTTGTCTTTGGAAATGACTCAGTGGGCGTCTGTCTTGTTTAAAAATGGATTCCTCGGGCACAACCAGCCCGGCCTCAGTTTTTAGGGTGCTCGTCCCGTGGAAGGAACCGGGGCTCCTTGGAGGGACACAGTTCAGTCTGGGACGGGGGCGGGGGTATTACAGGAGGAGGCTGGAGCATCTGTCATTTGAACAAGTAAGGAAGTGGGCGGGGCAGTGAGGGAGGAGGGGGAGGGGGCATGGACAGAGATGGAGGAAAAGTTAAAATAGTAGTAGGCTTGGGTCTCGAAGACGGGTTCAAACCCCCATTCTGTGTCCCAGGCCACCTATGCCCGCTTATAAATAAGTGACGTGCCTGCATGAGGGGACAGCCATAGCAAATTTTCTTGCAAACTTTTAAAAGAAGCTTCATGGCTATAACCACATATCCGCACACAGTGCTTCAGATCAACTCTGTGTGAAAAAAAAAAAAAAAGCAAGAGAGAGAGAGAGGGAAAAAAAGTCATTTTTACAAAAATCGTCATGTGGGAGCTGTTATGTGGTTAAATAAATGGACAAGAGTCAGAACGGACAAGTGGCTGCCGGCTGAGAAGTGGGTGACGGGAGCAGTTGAGCAGAGAAAGTCAGGGGCCCTCGGAGAGGGGAGGGGCTGCTGGGGCGCTGGGGGCGGGGCCAGGCGGTGAGGCCTCCGCTGCTTGGGGTGGGGGTGGGGGTGGGGCTGGGGCCCAGGCACTTTCAATAGCCGTCATTGTGAAGTGGCCGGCGGGGCGCGGCGGGGTCAGCCTGCGGGGCCTTTGTCCACTTCGCTGAAAGCCTCACACGCAGCCAAACTTCCGGAAACACTTCTTAAGTGCTTGGCGGGTCACATTCCTAATGAGTGTGTAAGGAGCCCAAGAATAGACACAGATGTAAAAGACGCTCCTGCATATATATAAATACATACATACATATATATATATATATATATATATATTTTAACTTCATTGTTTCATCTGGCACGGTGCATCCACGCAGCTGCGTAAAATCTGTGCGGTGGGCTTTTCTGCATGTCCCCCTTCTAAATTATAAAGAAGGAAGGCAGCGGAGTGTTTGGGGGGCTTACGAGGGCCAGGCTGTGTGGGGGGGGCTGAGGCACAGACGCGTTGGGGAGCCCCCCACCCCCAGGTCAGGAGCCGGCGGGGGTAACGCGAAGTGCACAGGCCCCTGAGTCACCCGCGGACGGAGCCTGCGTGGACCTGCCCGTCGGCGGGCCCGGGCGCAGGGACAGGCACAGGCAAGCGGCGGTGGCGAAGCTGCACGCAGCCAGCGCGGGGGCCGCAGCAGAGTCGGCCTGCGGCGCCCCGGGGGGCGCGCAGCTCCGTCTGCAGCAGGCAGAGACCCCGGTAAGACCCCCGACCTCCCTCGGGCAGCTCGCACCACCCCCCCCCCTCACCCCCGGCGCTGGCCTCCTGACCCCGCCGCCTGGTCCCCGGGGGGCCGCCGTTCCCAAAGCCTCTTTTGTTCTCCGGGCAGGAGCGCAGCCGTGCGGGGGGCGGGGGGCCAGCCGCGGGCAGATGTGCATTGTTACGCGCCCCGGGGCGCAGGCTGCAGCGCGCGCACGTGCGTGTGCGGGCGCATCCGTGTGCGGGCACGCGCGCCCGGACACACGCGCAGCCTCTGCGGCTTCGCCGTGCTGCGCTGCGCTGGGGGAGCGCGTGAGAAGTGGGGGTCGGGGGGCAGCGCCTCGCGGGGCTGTCGCTCTGTTCTGCTGTGCTCTGCTCTGCGGAAGGGGGTGCCGCCCCCCGCACGGTCTGCAGACACCCCCTCCCCGCCCGCCGCCCCGCGCCCCCGCGGCAGGGTCACCCCGGGAGCAGGACGGCAGCGTCGCAGGAGACGCCTCCGTCTTCCCAGCGCTGGGTTTTTCTTTCTCTTCCCTTCGCCGCGCTCAGAAATCATAAGCAGCAGTTCTCAGGACTGGAGTAGCGAATGTGGATTTCGGAAGGACATGGTGAGTCAGCCACCTCGAAATGAAAACCGAAAAAGAAAAGAAAAAGAGATAGAATCCAGGTGTGCGTGTGCAGTCACGCAGAAATGCTCCGTGGGTAGATTCGCGCGCAGCCTGCCCGTGGCAGCGGACGACGGCGCGCGTGGGGGGCACGGACTCTGCGGTTCCCGGCATTTTGCGGGGCTTGCATCTTGCCTCTGGTGTGAGCGTGACAAGTCGTGTCACGGCGGCACGCTTCTCTGCAGGTGTAGCGCACGTGTGCCATGGTTTTGTGTGTGTGTGTGTGTGTGTGTGTGTGTGTTTCCTTTTGTACTCTGCTCAGAGAAACGGGTTTCTGTTCCTTGTGGCCGTATTCTTAGGTGACACACATGCCTTTGCTCTAGGAAGAGTGTTTTTGTGTGCAGAGGGGGGCGTTTCACGCGTATATGTGGACACACACACACACACACACACACACAGGTTGGCCCTGCGTTCCCTGGCTCACGGGGGTAGCCGTCATG
This sequence comes from Macroglossus sobrinus, assembly GCA_004027375.1. Lineage (NCBI taxonomy): Eukaryota > Metazoa > Chordata > Mammalia > Chiroptera > Pteropodidae > Macroglossus > Macroglossus sobrinus. The sequence goes on along the minus strand of PVKZ01006740.1, from coordinate 24,217 downwards.
CTGACATCATGCATAGTGCTTATGGTAGGTGAAAGGCAAAAACGAAAAGGAATTTGAGGAAAGGTTTTCAGAAATCAGTCTGACAGCATCTGTATCGCACTCACATTGTCTGAAGCCTTACACAGCGAATGGAAGCACAATCCTATTTTAACACGCCACGTAGCATCGCTGAAGGCTCGCTGCGGATTTGATGAATGGTGAACGTTATCTCACCTCCCTGCACAGCACAATCTTTTGAGGGTAGTCTATAAATATTTTTTTTTTTACGATTTTTTACGATGCAGAAAAGTGTTTCCCGGATGGTGGCGAGAGGGGGACATCTCTGTGCCTTTGTCACGCATGGGGAAGAAACACTTTATACTGACACACACACTTCCTTCAAGGAATAATGCCTGGAGTGTATATCGTCCTAGAGAGGGGCGTGAACCAAACACACACACAAGCCATTTTTACAAAGCACTAGACATCACCACACGCGCTGCTGTCCACCATGAAGGCTGCGTGGGCTTCTGTTCAGTGGGAGTGACAGGTGACCCCGGGGGGGGGGTGCACGCCCACTGCTGCCTTTTGGGACGGACTGGCCGTCCCCCGGTGCATTTCGGGGGTTGGGGGAGCTGTTCTTTGGAATGCCTTTGCCTGACTGTCACCAGTTTGGGTGGTTTTCTTACCCCTTCCGTGTAGGACAAGTGAAGGAGATCAAGGTGGACCTTTGTGTCCACTCGTCCTGCCCCAGTCACTGGACACTTGTGTTTCCTAGCTGGCTCTGCCCGCAGTGGGTGTGGCCGTCAAGTCCTTCCCCCGGAGGCTTGGGGACATCCCTGCATGGCTGAGGACACCCTGCAGTTATTCAATCAGTACTTCTCCCATCTTTAAAAAATATTGGCAGACTCCTTCGCCGTAATTCCCTGGAGTTCGCAAAGCCGTGCCCCGTGCGTATCCCGGGCCGATGGCACGGGAACCGGGTCTGTTTTACGAGGAGCCAGGTGGGCCTTCGGTGGCTCGATTTATAATCTGGGTCCCAAGAGCCCTCGCTGGAGGCGTGGCCGGGTTTTAACCTGGCGGCTTCCTCCGCGTCCTGCGGACGAGCACGGCCCGCGGCAAAGATGCTCATTAACTTTCCCGCCTCGTGTCCGGTGCCACCCTCCACGATGCGCTGACAAGGAGTCCCCACGTGGGCTTCCGGGCTGGGGGAGGGGTGGTCCAGAGAGCCCCGCCCCCACCGCAAGCCCGCGGGGCCGTGACCCTCCGTGTCTCCATCCACAGATAGCATAAGGCGTTTGGATGACATGGTTTGCAAGGTCCCTTTCAGCCGTAGCAGTTTTTGATTCTTAGAGAGAAAAAGCCAGGCGCTTGAAAACCCCTCAAAAAGACAGCCCCCTGGCTTGTGCTGTGTGGCTCATTTGCTGTCATCATTCATTTAAATAAAGACGTGTGAATCTATATGAGCGACACGCATGTAATGTCTTCGAGATGCAGATACGATGAGCTCTGGTCTGCAGACTCGATTTTCCGCCTGCGGGGTTTTGCCGAGGCAGTGGCCTTGCGTGCCCTTGACATTCAAACCCACTACAGCTCTCTATGTGCTGAAGCCGCAGAAACTCAGTGGCTCACAGATGGCGTTCTCTTGGGTGTAACGTGCAGGATGTTTGTTATTGGATGATGCTGCTTAAGAAGAAATCTGCCCAGTAGGTCCTTGAACGTACTCAGAGGCCATGAAGGGTGGAACAACTCGAATTCTCGGAAGAGGTTTAAGATGTAGACCTACACACGCATGCCTGTTTATTCACAGCTTCGTGCACACGCATCACACAGATGTATTGATGAGACGGTTTGTACAGTAGGAGAGTACATAGAGTAAAATTTCACGTACAGTGAATACCTGAAACCTATTGGGTGAATCATCCATTTCTAAATATAGTTCCGTTGAGGAAGAAGAATCAGTCTGAGGCGTGGGATTGTCAGAATTTGGGGTCACACACGGTCGTGATCCATGAAACACAGCGGAAGTCAAAGCTCTTCTCTTCATGTATAGACGTGATATGCTCTTCGAACTGTATTTTGATCAAACTATAAAATTGAGAACGGTTTCGTATTTCATAAGCGTGCTGTCTGTGTTTGAGAGCCAGGGTTTATCCTGATCTGGGGGGTTCCAGGTTCCTGATGAAAACATATTTATTAGAAATATCTGGAAGCTCTGGGAGGCAGACGGAAGACTCAGAAATGGCCCCCATCCAAAGACAGCGCGCGGAAGGCCGGAGTGTACGCACTGAGAAGTGTTTCTTCAGTGCGAACACTCGGTGTCCCACGTGGCGTCACCTGCGTGTCGTAGGTAAACTGCCCGTTTGTTCGCACCTGTCCGCGTGCGGCGTTTGGCATGCTGAGGGGCGCCGGCCCAGGGCAGGGAGACGCTGTCTGTGGTCCCCTAGGATTGTATTTAGGGCTATTCCCACTGTTTCACGACTGTAAGTGGAACCCCGGTGACACATTCACGCTCACACACGCCGGTTTCCTTGGGAGGAAATTCTGGGCCTGGCATCGCTGGGCGCAGGCGTCGGGAAGGAGCCCCGAGTCGCTGTCCGTGAAGGGTGCGCCGGCGGCCCCCTCCTCGGTGACACGCCACGAGCATGTCCCCCGCGCGACAGGGGACGGCCCAGCCGACCTGAATGGCAATTTCCGGGCCTCTCCCAGGCAGCTGCCTTTTTAATGTTCCTTTGTGTGGCAGGAGGCGAGGCGCGTAGCTGCTTTCGCTGCCAAAAGCCTTAAGTCATCCTGGTTTATTGCTTTTTTGTGTTTCTGGGGCTGCCATGACCATGGACTGTCCTTAAAAAAAGAAATGTGTGTGTGTGTGTGTGTGTGTGTGTGTATACATATATATACACACACATATATATATACAAACACACACACATATATACACACACACACATACTTATATACACACACATATTCTTATATACACACATATGCACACGACTCACGTGCAACACGCATGTTACAGATGCACGCACATAACACACACGTCATCCACGTAATCTACACGACGGCCACTTGGAAATGATCAGAAATGGGTAGAATCCCAGATTCCCATGTATGGTCCTTTTGTGACCCCAGTCTCCTGAATTCTTATCAACCGAGACAGTGAACACCAGTCCGTGGTTTTATGGGGGCTTTGACTGTGGAGATTTCGGGGGAGGACTTGAGGAAAAAGAAGGGGGTGGGTGCAGACGCTGCCCGGACGTCGCCGTGCTAACGCGAATCTAAAGCGAAACGTATCGGGGTGAAGCGGGGGACCCAGACTTCCACGATGGGAAGCGGGCACCGCTTTCTCGAGATTGGGGTGCCCTGACACTCCACCAAGGGCGCCCCCTTAGGGACATGGGGAGGAGCGCGTGGCGCCTTCTGACTGACAGGAGTGGGGAGCCCCGAGCAGCACGTCTGCTCTGAGCCGTCTGCGTCCCTCCCGGGCGGTGGGGGGGGGTGGCTTTGCCCCCGTGGGTGAGTCCCCTTCCGTGGGTGACACCCCATCCGCTTCTCCCGCGACCTCAGGGCCCGCCCCGGCTCCGGCACTCTGAGCTCCGCCTTAATCAACACATTCGATGTGAATCCACATGGCCAAGGGCACTTAGATTTCAGTGGTCCATCAGCTCATGCAATTCTCTACAAGCGTCGGATTTCAGGCGTTTTAGGAGCAAAAGGAGATGCTCACGTGCAGCTGACGTCTCGGAGATGAAATACTGGGGATTGTCATGAGTGAGGCTTCACCGTCCTACAAGGCACAGTGCCTTACATGGAGGGGAGACAGGGCAGGCAGGCAGGACATAGCGAAAGGGACACACACACACAGGGCACTTGACTTGCATGTAGCACACGGCCTGGACAGGGTGGGGACATTTGTCATGCCTCGGCCAGGTGGGTGTCCCAGGTGGCAGGTGCACTCCTGGGCCCCGAGGGGGCGCTGGATGTCCACGGAGGGTGTCCTAGGCGGCTCGGTTGGTTAAAAGGTTTCATCTCTTGCTGGTTTCATGTCTCACCTACCGGTTCTGAACTCGCTGCCCTTGTTAGAATCTCTGTGACAATTCCGAGCTTGTCCTCCTGATGGGAAACAGCTCTTCCCTTGTCTGGGAGAGTCAGAGGGTCGTTGTGTTACTCTGTTGGGCGGGAAGAAGCTGTGTGTCCGCAAAGGCACAGCTGGCTGGTTTGTCGCACGTTCGATAGTTGTTGGCCCATGACCTTTGGGGACAGCTCAGGAACACGCATGTAAAGCATGCATGCATGTGCTCTGCAGGTGTATTTATGCATGTGTGTATTTGCATGTAAATATGTGTTTACCTCTCACGGAAAGATAGAAGTGGATATGGAAAGATCGTGAGTTATCGCAGCTTCCAAAAGAAAGTCTGTTCTTCCTTTTCACTTTAAATAACGCACTACCGATTTCTAAAGGTTTTGATCAATTTATTTGCGGCCAATCTGAGGAAGTTCTATCGCTGTGTGTGTGGCAATTTAGCGAAACCGGCTGAGTAAAACCACTTGCAACGTGAAATAGTTCTGATAGAGCCGCATATGAGAAGTTTCACGTTGTTTTAAAAACATGTGTGAATTTTGTCTTCTGCCTCACACGGAGTCTGTGTTGCACGTGCATGTATGTAGCACACACGCACGTGGTTTAGTGTGCGGCCTCGTGGACTCAGCACCTCGCATTAGGGGCGGGGGCAGGTACGGAAAAACGTACGTGGCGATCATTCCTTCAGTGGTGTGAGCAGAGGAGCAGGATCCGGGTCTAGCCTGGGTTTGGGAAGATGTTCGCGGGGGCCGTTTGCTCATTTTTGTTCATTTCTGACTGTTCTCCTCTTAGACAAGCGCATGCTCAGTGGGCACAAGCCGGCCCCGGAGCGCCGCGGGGCCTGCGGAACTCATGGGACCCGCCGCAGGGCCCTGAGAAGCCTCACGCCCAGAAAGCTCCAGAGGTGTCCCCGGAGGACTGGGACCGAGCCGGGACTCTGCCTCGCGATTACAAGTACTGGGAGGACCCGGTGGCCAAAGACCCGCCTCCCGGGCAGGGCGCACGGGCGGTGAGCACCGCCCCGCGCGCCAGGAGTCCCGCCCCGCAGCGGCCGCCGCGGTCCCGCCGGCAGTCCAAGAATTTCGACGAGCCGGCTGGCGTCCCTCCCGCGGGCGCACCTGCGGCCAGTCACCTGGGCGCACCTGCGGCCAGTCACCTGGGTGCACCTGCGGACGCACCTGCAGGCAGACCTGCGTCCAGTTACCTGGGAGCACCTGCGCACACACCTGCGGCCAGTCACCTGGGCGCACCTGCGGCCAGTCACCTGGGCGCACCTGCGGCCAGTCACCTGGGTGCACCTGCGGACACACCTGCAGGCAGACCTGCGTCCAGTTACCTGGGAGCACCTGCGCGCACACCTGCGGCCAGTCACCTGGGCGCACCTGCGGACGCACCTGCAAGCAGACCTGTGTCCTGTTACCTGGAACCATCTGAGAGCGCAGCTGCGGCCAGGCACCCGGTCCCGCCCATCAAGCGCCTGCCCCCTTCGGTGATCGCGGCCCTGGAGGCGTGTGTGGGCCGCCTGTCCTGTCGCTCGGGCATCCCGGCCGGGAAGGCGACCTGGTCCCAGGCCGCCAACGGCCCGAAGGCCCCCAGGGAGCAGGCCCCCCAGCATGTAGAGCAGCACGCAGCCTGTGCGAAGCCGGAAGCCCCGCTGGCGTCCGCCATGGAGACCTCCCGCTCCCCTTCCCCTCAGTTCGCCCCCCAGAAGCTGACGGACAAGCCTCCGCTGCTCATCCAGGACGAGAGTTCAACCAGGTACGGCCCTGGGGGGGGGTGGCCTCGGGCAGGCTTCCCTTTCCGTGTTTGGTGCCTCTCCCCGGGAGTGGGGTGCAGGAGGGGGGAGGGCGCCTTGCTTTCGCTTTTTTGTTTTGGGGAACAAGCCCCTCCAGCGCGAAAAGTGCTTCTCCTTTGTAAGCAGATCCAGCTGAACTCAAGCCTGAGACCTTCAGGCACCGTTGGTATTTTTCATATTGCCCGATATTGCCATATTCCTTTTCACCGAGACCTTTTTAAGTGAAAAGGCTAGGCTGGCCTACAGCCTGCTTGTTGAGATGTCGGGGAGCGTGGGCAGGCAGGGGCTGGCCCCTCGAGATCGCTGTGGGGTTAGCTGTCCGCAGGCGCCCCTACCCCAGGGCCTTTGAACAAGACACGCTGAAGAAGTGCAGACAGAGGTTGCATCTGCTTCTCTGCGGCTGGTCCCCAGCCTCGCGGAGGGCGGGAACGTTGGGCAGTGCCTGCAGGCCTGTCGGGGTATCAGCACTGGAGAGGGGCTTCCTCCTGGCATCTAGGGGGCAGAGGCCAGGGCTGCTGCTGGGTGCTGCACAGGACGCTCCTCAACGAGGAGTCATCTTGTCCTGAAGGGTTACGGTGTCTGATACAGAAGCCAGCAGTCACCTCTGGCTGCACCAGGGCAGCTTAAAGAAAGCTGAAAGGCGAACTTTGTTCCTCAGTGGACACCACGCTGGGCGGCACAGATCCTGGCTCTCTCCACCCAGAAGGTCGTAATTGGACCTCTGTGCTATCGCTTCCTGAGCTATGTATTTTGTTAAGCTTCAGAATAACTCAGACGGAGGAGCGTACAGATACTTCTGTGCTGTGTCCTCATCTGCCTCCCGCTCGGTGACACTGAGGTCTGAAGGGAGGGAAGGCAATGAGGTGTGGACTGTGGGCTGCGTTGAGTGGCGGAGCCTGTGACAGGCAGGCTGGCACGGGCCCCCCTGCTCCGGCGATGCCGCCCGGCGTGGCGGGCTCCGTGGAGAAACAGGGCATGGCTCGGGCGCATGGCACTCACCGCCCGGGTCGTGGGCTCGAGGAGCTGGGGGCAGCTTTTTCATTTTTTCCCGCCCGAAGTGGGTGTTGCTTTTTCTCACTGTCCTTTCTGCGAGTTTGAGGGGCGTCTCAGGAAGCAGTGACAGTGCTGAGGGAGCATGCCACGGGGCTCTGGGAAGCAGTGACAGTGCTGAGGGAGCATGCCACGGGGGTCCCTCCCACGCGTGGTTTGGGGTAACGGAGGTCGTGCTTCCACCGGGCCCCTTGTTCTCGAGGGACGTGTGGATGTCAGCCGGTGCCCGTGGCGGTGTCCCTCCGTGCTTGTCTGGGGCAGGTAGGGCACATGGTGGCCAAGCCGCCTCCGACACTGGCAGCCACCGAAGGATCTCCTAATGTGCTGGATGGCATGCCCCCCTCCCCCAGGGCCCATGTCGTCGGTCGGTGCTGGCACCAGTACACGGACTCCTGGTGACATCCAGGATGGGGCCTCAAAGCTGCCTGTGCGTGGGCACAGCTGAGACACCCTCCTTTGTCCCGAGTCCTGGTGACGGCAGGGCGTCTCTGGTGCTCCGCAGAAGGAGGTCTGTCAGGGTGGGTCGCCTTATAGACGGGAGGTGACACCCCCCAGTCAGAAGTGAGCTCGGTGTGTTCGTGCTTTTCTCCAAGGCACCAGCAGGTGGCGCCCTTTCTCCTTTAAAAATCCTCGCACCCCGTTTCTGTGCTGGCGACCCTCCTCCCTGGGGGCCGGGCTGGTCCCCCCACTTTCTCTGTGTTACCTGTGGGGGCTCCAGGGGCCCGGGCAGCCCTGGCACCAAGAAATGTGTTGCTTTTGTTTGGTTAAAGGAGAAGTGTGTCCTTTAAAATAGTCTACGGGAGCCACTTAGGATAACACAGACGCAGCCCGTCCCGCGCTGGTGCCTGATGCTCGTCGCTGGCATGAGGAGGGGGTGCAGGGTGGCTTGCAGTGTCGGGGGGCGGCAGGCAGGGCAGGGGCGGGGGGACCCGGGGCGAAGCCCGAGGTCGGGGTCAGGGACACGGTGGCGCCCGTGCGCGCTGCGGACACCGCCGCTGGCCACGGAGGGGTTCCCGCCACCCGGGGAGGTGGGGTGCTGGGCACCCCCCTGCGTGAGGAGTACTGAGCTCGGGGGCCAGCGGTCACCCTGGGAGGAAGGGCTGTCCGTGGCGGGGTCCCCCCGAAAAGGCGGTGGAGCTGAGCGGCTGGTCCGAGGGCGCACGGTGAGCGCGGGAAGACGCACGCGTGTGGGCGCGCGCTCGGGTGACCGTGGGAAAGTGCGCGCGTCTGGACGCAGGAGGCGGAGGGAGGGAGGGAGGGAGGGCGGGGTGCCGGGGGCCTCCCCCTCCCGGGACCCGCAGCCGCGGGGAGCCCTCCCAGTGAGGTGGCCTTGGGCGCCCGGGTTAAGGGGGACACGAGGGCGCCGGCCACGCGCTCCTGCCGGGGGGCGGGGAGATGGGGTCCGGCCCGGGTGCCCCGCGCCGCGTCCGCAGCCAGCCCGCCTCTCCCCGCAGAATCGAGCGCGTGATCGACAGCAACACCACGGTGAAGATGGTGCCCATCAAGATCGTGCTGGCGGAGAGCCAGCCCGAGAAGGGGGCGCGCCAGGGCCTGGCCCGCGCCCCCGCGCCGCCCGCGCCGCCCGGCGGGCCGGAGCGCGAGCCGCTGCCGTCGCTGGGCGCGTCCGAGCCCTGCTACTCGCGCTTCTGCGCCTACAGCCGCCCGGCGGGCGCCGCGCCCGAGCCGCAGCCCCCGCGCCCCGCCGCCCCCACGGGCCCCCGGGGCCTGCCCTCCTTCCCGCCGGCGCGCGGCTACGGGCAGGCCGGCGGCAGGACGCCGGAGGACCTCAAGTCCGAGGAGCTGGCCCGCGAGATCGTGGGCAGGGACAAGTCCCTGGCCGATGTCCTGGACCCCCGGCTGCGCGCGAGGACCACCATGGACCTCATGGAGGGCATCTTCCCCAAGGACGAGCAGCTCTTGTATGAGGCTCAGCAGCGCAGGAAGCTGCTCCCCAAAATCGCGAGGCCCAGGAGCGCGGAGGAGAAGTGAGTGGACCCTCCCCTCGGTGCCGCGCGCGCGCGGCCATGCAGGGTTCGGCCAGCACGTCCGGGGCCTCCCAGGGCACATGCATTTGTGTGTTTGCGTGATTGCTTTTTTTTGGGGGGGTGGGCGGGGCAGGGTTTCCTAACGCTTCTCCTGGTGCTTAGCACTTCGTGGCTACTGGTGACCGTCCCAAAGGAGGAGCTAGCTGAGGCATTGAGAATCGCGTTCCGAGAGGCGATGGCTTCAGGCCCTGGCACACACACACACAGAAAGGCCGCATCTCCGCTGCCGTCCTCCTGGCTGAGGCCAGCGTGCATGGCGGGGAAGCAGGCAGGGGTGCTATCCCGCAGGATGGCGGTGCTCTGCAAGCCTGGTCCCCTGCAGGAGGCTGGGAGCGGAATGTGGAGACAGTGTGGGTTGTCACAGCTGGGACAGGTGCTCTGGGCATCTCATGGTGGAGACAGGGGGCTGTACCCAGCGTCCCACAAGGCACAGGATGCACCCAGAGCAGAGAATGATTGTGCCCCAGCTGCCGCTGAGGCTGTGACAAGCTGGTCACAGGAGGAGGGCGGCTTAGACTCCCGGGCATACGTGCCTGTTACACAGGAGCCGTGGGTACAGGCGTCTGAGCGGGCGAATGCGTGCCGATTGGCTTTGCAAATTGCACTATCCAGCCTCTCGAGCAGTGGTCTGCCCGCAGGGGTGCACGTGGTCCCGTCCTTCCCACTGCTGCTGGAGCTCGTCTCCACGAGCACCTGCTAGTGACAGAGGGCCGGGGTGCCAGTGCAGCGCAGCGAATGAGGAGAAGTGGGCTGAGACCAGACCAGGAGGGAGCAGGCGAGTGTCCCCCTTTTTAAAGAACCACATTCCATAGACGTCAGGGCTATCCATCCGGGAAGGTATTTTTTGTGCGAACCTTGTCACCTACTTTTAAAATATTTGTACAATAGTTTAAGTCTCTCTGGCCGCCGTCCTTCCGTTGGCTGCCGTCCTTTGTCACCTCCCAGGCCATCAGGCTGAGGGCACGTTCCTGCGAACGCCTGTGGCTAACGGCAGCTCCGTGTCCTTCCGCAGGAAAGACGAGCCGAGCGTGCCGGCGGCCGCGTGGCTGGCCAGCAGCTCCACCTACTACAGCACCTCGGCCCCCAAGGCCGAGCTGCTCATTAAGATGAAGGACCTGCAGGAGCGGCAGGAGGCCGGCGAGGACTCGGGGAGTGACAGCGACTACGACCTGACCGCGAAGAAGGTAGGAATGCTGGCGGGGGGCGTGCCCATCACCAGGCAGGGCAGCAGGCGTGGGCACCACCGAGGCAGGCTCGCAGCTCGTGGCCGGGGCGTCTGTGGTCACCTTCGATGCAGCACGAGGCCGTCTGCGGCCGTCGTACTCAGCCCTCCGTGGTTACGTCTTCTGTCCTCAGATGGAGCCTTCCCCCGGGGGCTCTGGGCCACCGGCTTGTTACGGGATCCGGTGTCTGATTACATATGTGGGCTCTGTCCTCTTTCCTTTCAAGTTCAAGTCATTTGTCCCTACTGCGCTGATTAAAATCCAGGGCGCTTAGATGTGTGCCTTTCATTCAGCAAGTCACACGTCTTCCTTGAAGATCAGGTTCAAATCTCCGTAACCAGGCGATCGTGAGACGAGCAGAGGATTGGAAAGTGCTAAGAACTGCCCCAGGTCCTCGGGGGTACCACAGCAGACAAAAGCGAACTGAGTCCTTCCTTCCTTCCCTGAGGGAGCTTTTGTTCCCACAGGAGGGGTGAGCGGACAGCCAGGGCATAAATAAATGCATGATACAGGGTCAGCAAACGGCGGCCCGTATCATCTGACGGGACGGGAACCACGCGAGAATAGATTTAATTTGTTTCATTTCTAAATCGATTGCTTGAGATTGAACCAGGGGCCATCGTTCCTTCCCCCCGGCCCTCTGAGCCCTCCGTGGTGTGACGATGCCACTTCGAGTCGCCCCCTCACGTCCCCCGTGTGTGTGTGTGTGTGGAGGCCACACGCGGGACGGCCGGGGCGGCCCCGGGCGCCCCTCACGCGTGTCTCCGTCCGCCCCCTTGTACCCTGCAGCAGGAGCTGGTCGACAGCATCACCCGCAAGCTGCAGGTGCTGCGGGAGGCGCGCCAGAGCCTGCTGGAGGACATCGAGGCCAACGGCGTGCTCGGCCGCGAGGTGGAGGCTGTGGTCGGAGACGCCTGCAAGCCCAGCGAGCTCGAGCGTTTCCGCATGTTCGTGGGCGACCTGGACAAGGTGGTGAACCTGCTGCTGTCGCTGTCGGGCCGCCTGGCCCGCGTGGAGAACGCCCTCAACGACCTGGACGACGAGGCCGCCCCCGGCGAGCGGGTAGCGACACGCGTGTGCCCGTCCCTTCCCCGGGGAGGCGGGGGCGGGGCAAGGGAGCTGCCCCTGGGGGTGGACGGTGCTCGCCTCGAAGGCTCACCCAGCTCATGCAAACGCTCTGGCAAGCGAGCTGTGAGGCAGGGGACGCCACGGCAGGGTAACGCGCACCGCGGCTGGCCCTGGCCACAGGGCGGGCCGTGGACGACCCCTGCGATCTCTTCTCCACTCATCATTACTGACACTTGTCTCTCCTCCCAGGAAAGACTCTTTCTTCTTCTTCACTCTCTCGATCACAGCTAGGGGCGCCCGCGCTGCCCGCCCACGTGCTCCCCGGCACGTGGCGGTGACGGGCGTGGATGATTGTCACTGTTAGCGAGCGAGAGGGAGGCCGAGCGTCCACAGAGAGTCTGAGGCCTGGTCTAACCTTCTCCTCCCTTGCCTCATGTGTGCGACTTGTAGCGTGTCTCAGGACGTCCGTATTTCATTCCTTTTTTTCTTTTTTTTTTTTCACATAAAACATAGAAGAAATAACATGCGCCTTATATTGGCTCTACGTTATGGGTCAGATATCAGCTTTGCACATGATAATAGCTCTTTTCAAAACAATCCTCTTCATCATAAGACATCTTAATTTGTCTACAAGGGGAACGGAAGAGGCCCCCCTCCACTGAGTCCGGGGAAGACTGGGTTTGGGCTACGCAGGAAGACCTTCCAGAGGAACCTTCCGGAATGCTGTCGGTGCTTAGCCAGGTCGTGAGCAGGTCTCGCTGAACGCAGTCTATAAGGATTTAAAGTACCCGGGGCCTCGGAGCCCGACGCCCTTGTGTTCGCACACAGCTTTGCCCAAGTCTTTGCCATCTTTGCCAAGGTCATGTGAGGGAACTTAGGACAATAACAGAAACGGGAAAGAAAGACTGAGTTGCACGTGAGGGAAAAATGAACTTCGTAAGGATGCGTTTGCATGAAAAAAATAGCGTTGTCGTTACGACACGGCTCGCCTCCCATCCATCTTTCCCTCCGCGCACGGGGAGCCAAGAAAGATGCAGAGTTTCAGGGAGATGCAGGGGGTCACGGCACGAGGGACCACAGCCCCGGTTGTCCTCCCGGGCCCCAGGCTCTGTGCCCCCGCCCCATGCACCCCTGGGGTCCGTTCAGAGAGGCGTCGTGGGCGGGCGGCCACCCCCCGTGGATGTTCGTGCCTGACGCTTCCCCTCGCGTGCCCTGGCCCAGTCTCTGTGCCACCAGCGTGAGCTGGGAGCCTCCGTGCCAGGCGCCCAAAGCGTAGCAAGCACAGCTTCTCCGAGACGGATGTGCTGACGAGTGACGAGATAGGGGGACGTGAGCAAGGGGGCTTCCTCCGTCTCTCCGGACGGAAAACGGGCGCGTGATCACACTCCTGACGCCCTCCTCCCCCCGTCTCCTGGAGCTTCCAGGCTCTGGGGAGCCCCGTTGCTTTGGTCCTGAACCGAATTCCTAGACTCGGTCGCGGTCGCTTTGCTTCGGGACTAATGGGCTTTGCCTCGCCCCGTTTCGTGCACGTACAGCGTACCCTTGTTTGACAAGCACCCGAGGCCGGGGTGTCCCCCAGCAGGGGGCCGGGTGCCCGGACGCCACGCGCGAGGGGCCATGGCTGTTTGCAGCCACCACGGCGTAAGCGCGCCCCTTCGTGACGAGCGTGTCCCATGTGTTGGCGTTTTGCGAGGGGCAGCAGTGACACGTCTGTGGGTCGCTGTCCTCAGCCAGGTCGCAGAGCTTGGAGGGAGAGCAGGGTGTCTGCGTGACACCCACGGGGAACTCGGAGAGTCCCAGCGAGGTCAGGGATGCGCGGGGACCCCCCCCCCCCCGCCGACGGCTGCAGACGCTGAGTGCCCTCGTGTCTGACTCGGGGAGTGTGGGGACGGAGGTGCGCGTCCTGTAGCGGGCGTGGCTGTGAGCGACGCGTTTGGGGAAGGCGGCCGTGTGTGTGCCCAGAGTGGGGCCCTTGGACGAGGGAGCCCCCCGCGCCCCGCACGCCAGGCGTGCGGCTCCGTGCCACCTGCCCCTGCCGCCTCCCGTGTCCCCTTCTGCACATGGGGTCCCAGGTCCCTCCTCCTCCCGCCAAAGCTTCCTTAGCATCTCTGCCTTGGCCACCTGTGCCATCCTCCTGTCCGGCTCTTGACCCTCGCAGAATCCCTAAACCCTTAGCCCGTGTCGAGCATCTTGACATCCTGGGTTGTCGTCCCCTGATCGCTCTGTGCTCGGCATGGCCTCGTCTCGTAGGTGCCCCGGGCCGGAGGGAGGAACTGGGGGCGCGTCCGGGGTTGGGGATGCCGGGACCCCCGAGCTCTGTTCTCTGCCCGCTCCGGTCTGAGTGTGTGCTTGCGGGTCCCTCCCGATGGCCGGCCCTCACGTTGCGGGCCGTCGGGGAGCCCCCGTGGGCGCCCCCAGCTCCGGCCGGCGTCCCCGACGGGCTCGTGTGTGTCTCCACAGGACTCTCTGCTCGAGAAGCAGCGCGTGCTCGTCCAGCAGCACGACGACGCCCGGGAGCTGAAGGAGAACCTGGACCGCCGGGAGCGCGCTGTCTTCAGCATCCTGGCCGGCTCCCTGGACCGCGAGAGCCTGGCGGACTACGAGCACTTCGTGAAGATGAAGTCGGCCCTCATCATCGAGCAGCGTGAGCTGGAGGACAAGATCCACCTGGGCGAGGAGCAGCTGCGCTGCCTGTTGGACAGCCTGCAGCCCGACAGGGGCAAGTAGGCGGGCCGTCCCCGGCGGCGGTGGCGGCCGCGGCCGCAGGTGCCGGGCCGCCCGCCCGCCCGCCCCGCCGCCCGGGACGCAAGGGCAGGCCCCCGCCTGCACATCTGTCCCGTGCCGAGCAGCCTCCGCCGGCCGCACGGCGGGTAGAAAAGCAATAATGCTCGTGTTCGTGCACGTGCATTAATTTAATCTCTCGGGCTCCCTTCTGAATGCTCAGCTCAGCGGCTCGGGGTGCGCCACGCTCCTTAGAAGGGACCCCCACGTGGCCCTGGGCTCCGGCAGACGGCGCGTTGCTGCCGTGTGGCCTGTGGGCTCGCGTCCCCGCAGTGCATGCAAGCCGCCGTCCGCACGGGCAGGTCTGCCCCTTCGTCCCCGGAGGCCGCACCAACCGCTCGGGAAGTGACCGAGCTTGTCTCTGAGAGGGGCACCAGGGCCCGCGTCCCCGCTCGTGGTCCACCCGTCCCTCCCTTAGCGTCGAGCATCCCTCGCCTCTAACCCAGCAGAAGCCACGATGATAATTTATTAACGTTTCAGAAAGATGAGTAGTTTTCAAGCGGTTAGAAACCCACTGTGACACGAATAACTTATGTTAGGTTCGCGTATTCTAAATTCGCCACTAAAACGCTGTGCATGCTTACACACACACACGCGCACACACACACACACACACACACACACACACACTGAACAGCTGGAGGACGTCTCGCCACACAACACGCATCAAACAAATGACATCTTCCTGCAACATGAACTTCCTTAAAAGTGTTGTGCCTGCTGGACACTGGTCTCAGGAGGCCGACAGCATAGTCCTTAGCTTAGTTTTTCCGCAGAACATTCATTCTGTGTGTCCGTGGTCGCCCGTGACAACCGGCCACGTTTCTCTTCTCGCCTCTTTGAGTCACCGCACCACGGGGGCCGAGCTCCGTGCTCTGTGAGAACCTCCCTCTGGCTTTTCAGAGGCCCCACCCTGCCCTACGCAGCTTTGTCAGGGTTTGACAGGTTCTGCGCCCTTTGTATTGGGTGAAATCACGAGATTCTGAAGAGAGCTTAGTCACTTAGCAAAAGAAAAGCAGTATGATGCTGTCCGTTGGTCATTGACAGGTCCCACAGTGGGACACAGCATTTGCAAATCACATATTCGAAAGCAAGGAGCGATCCCCAGAATATAAAAGAACGTTTTAAGAAAACAAACAGCACAGGTAAGATGCAGGCATAAGATTTCACCAAAGAGGATATGTGGGTGGCAACTAAGCCCAGGAAAGAGATGGCCAACTGCCCATGAATGGCTTGACGATAAGTTATTGTCACCTGAATCGTTGTAGGGCCGGCATATGTTTCTTCCAAGCTGTTCCTCTGATTAGATGCATGGGGACTGCTGGGAGACGCCCTTGGATGAGTTCGTGTCAAAGGACGATGTGGACATTGGGTGGATGGAGGGGTCGTTTTAACCCTTGTGCAGCAGGTGGACAGATGTCTGTCAGCGGTGACTGCGGCCTTACCGACACACACGGACACACACACACACACATGTACACGCACACACACAGCCCCGAAGGACATCGTCGGTGCGTCATGAGCCAGCGGGCTGTCCCAACGGCAGCGTGCTCTGCCCACGGGCACGCCCCAGCAACACGGGCAGTCAACACTGGTCCGGGCACTGCCCACAAGGGAAATAAAGATCTTCTCGGAAGCTTTTCGTTCCTATTAAGTTATATCTGACTTGAAAAAAAAAAAACCTGCCAGTGAAGTATTCTCCTCCCTTCCCCCGCCCCGTGTGCTCACACGCGCTGCGGAGACTGGTGTTTTCGGGGCGGCCCGGCCCGTGGACCCCCCGGCTGTCCCGCCCGGCAGCACGGCCAGAGGCCTTCCGGCGTGTCTGCTTTTTAATTGCAACGAAGCTTTTGCCTGTGATTCGTGCCCCTCTCGTGTGAGATCATTGTCACACGTTTGCAAAATGTGAATCATGGCGTTGTGTCTGTACCCGGCCTCTCGCCGTCTCTCGAGGACTGTCTCATCCGTACGTGTCCTGTCCGTTGCCCCGTTTGCCTCTTACGCGTCTGGGCAGTGGGGACCCAAACGTTCCCGTGAGTCCGCACACAGACCTCTGTATATAGTCACACTGCTGCATACACAACGAATCTGGTGCTCCCGTGGCACCCTTCGCCTCCGTAGATGGCGGCCGATGCCTGCTCACCCCTGTCGCACGTAGCTCGGCGGTGGTGCGGTCTCCTGTGGCGGATCTTCCCGTCCGGGCGGCTGGCTGTGCCGCGTGTCCTGCGGTTCATCCACGTGGAAAGCACGTGCAGGTCCTGTGCTCGACACGACTGCCCTCTCACCCGACCGTCCTGCTTGATTTTAACACAATAAAAGTGTCTTTGAGTGAACGGAGCCCCTGTGTTTCCTGGACGCGGACGACTTGTTTGCAAGGAGACGGCGTGGCCCTCGCCACGTCGGATGAGCGAGCCTTCGGGCGCTGTGGGAGTGAGCGTGCGTGCGAGTGTGTGTGAGTGTGTCTGAGTGTGAGTGTGAGTGTGAGTGTGAGGCTCCGTGTGCGCGTCTAGCCGTCCAGCCACGGCCCATCCACGCGCAGTCAGGACTCAGGGATGTAGCCGTTAGCACTTGGCCGCAGCACTGCTGCGTGACACACGACGACACGCTCTCGGCCGTGTCCAGGGACACGTGTTTGTGTAGCTCGTGCATCCGCAGCTCGGGCAGGCTCGCGTCCACCCACGTGCCTCTCATCTCCCTCCTGAGACCGGCCAGCCCTCTAGCCTGGGCGCGTCCACGGCCGGCGCACACGAGAGCACGCCAGGTGGCAGGGGTGCTGTTCGCGTCGCTGGCCCTAGCAAAGCTGCTAACCCCACGTTACCAAAGCAAGTGCCACAGCTGAAGCCACACTGCCCCGTGTCATCCCTGCGCTGGTCACTTGCCTCCCTGGACCGCTAAGGGTACCACAGCTGCGTGGGGTCATACAGTGACACGTCTCCTCTTCCCTCTCTTTCCCTCCCTCCTTCCTTCCTCCTTCCTTTTTCTCTTGCCCTCTTTTGTTTTTTTTTTTTTTAAAGAAACAGGGTTATATGCTAATTTTCGACATCTGCTTTTTACTGAGCAACATGGAGGAGAACTCTTTCCTTCAGCTGTGCTTCAGCCTAACGTGGGGTTTCTGGCTCATGTGTTTTATTATCAGGATATAAAACAGTATAGGGAACGTAGTCTCTCAATGGGGTTTTTAGGATTCCTTTTTTCCCTCTTGGGCCCACTTATCTATCGTCTCAGCGGTAAAGTTTCTCTGCTGTGTCTCTCATGTACATCTTTGCACATAGCTTTATTCCTACATTTGGAATCAAGACCTTACCACCGAAAGGTTGTAAGCGAAGCATTTAAGTGGACCTTTCGGCCCTAAGTGCTGGCTAGCTGACAGCACCTGCCTTTTGGGCAGCCTCGTCTCTTGCAGAAGTCTGGGTTTGGAACTGTCCCCAACCAATCCTCACAATTAGGAATTCTCGTGCCTGCTCCATTATCCGACTCCCGTGGTGTCGTGGCGTTCAGAACCTAGCAACGCGGAATCTGAACGCGGGGTGCCATGCCAGTGGGTAGGGGAGCGTGCCCACAGAGCAGAAGGCCTCGGAGTCGCAGGCCAGGCCCGCCGTGGATGGCAGGGAAAGGTGTGGGCGTGCGGCAGCGCTGGCCCGAGGACCTGGCCACCCTCCCCTCTGAATGCAGCCCCGGGTCAGTGGAGGCTCTGCCTTCCTGGTTGTGTGGATCTTATTGGGGTAAAATGGCCACGTTATCATTTTTAAAGGCCACGTTATCATTTTTAAAGTGGCATCCTTCAGTGCCACTGAGGATATAGGTAGTGCTGCGTGGCTACGGCCACCACCCGCCTTCTGAGCTTTCTCACACCTTCCCAAACTGAAACTCGGTCCCCATTGAGCCCTCACGCTCCATTCCCCTCCCCAGCCGCTGGCAACCGCCATTCTGCTTTCTGTCCCTGTGAGTTTCACGCCTTCTAGGGGTCTCCTAGAGGTGGCATCATTCAGCATTCGTCCTCCTCTAACTGCTGGTTTTCACTCAGCATCGAGTCTTCCTAGTTCACCTGTAGCGCGGCACGTGTCAGAATCTTCTCCCTTTTCAAGGGCAAGTAATATTCCACTGTGTGTTCGCACCATATTTTGTCTACCTGTTCATCCATGATGGACATGTGTGCTGTGTCCACCACTTGGCTACTGTGAGTCATGCTGTTACGTACGCCACAGCGCAACTATCTGTTTGAGTCCTCGCTGTCTCTTCTTTTGGGTGTATGTCCAGAACTGGGATCGCTACATCTTGGGCTAGTTCTGTTTAATTAATTAATTTATTTATTTTTTACTATTTTTGTAATCACACTTAGATGCTCTTTGCCCTTTTCTTGTTTTTTTTTTTAATTTTACATTTTTCAGATACACGTGACATACAATGTTTCAGGTGCACAACGGAGCGATTAGACATATATATAACTTACAGCAGAATGATCAGCCCCAATAAATTTGGTACCCATCTGACGCGTACGGTGTGGTAGCGACCCGTTTGTCCTTCTCATCCCTGTCCCTCTTTGCACCCATCCCCAGCCCCTCCCATCTCAAGACCACCAAAATGCCTTCCGATTTTGTGAGTGTGTTTCTGTCTTGTCCTTAAGATATCACATGCGAGCGAAATCTAAACCCTACGGCATTTGTCTTTCTCCGACTTAACTCCACTCAGCGCAATACCCTTCAGGCCCGTCCATGTGGTTGCAGGTGGCGCCATCTCATCCCTTTTCATAGCTGAGTAATATTCCATTGTGTATATCCCAGTAGAAGTACCGCTACCCCAGCTCTTTTGTTTTTCCTTTCCACGTTCATGAAATATCTTTTCCCATCCCTCGACTTTCAGCCTGTGGTGTTTCTTTTGATGTAAAGTGAGTCTCTTCTAAGGGTATGTGAGGGCAGCGTCTGGAAGGGGCTTGTTTCCTTATCTGTTCAGCCACCTTAGGCCTTTTGATTGAAGCATTTAATCCATTTCCGTGTCATCGTTGACAGATATGTAGCAAGGGCCATTTTATTATTCATAGTTTTTCTTTTTTCTTCTTAAAAAAGGCGCTTTTGGAACACTGCGTTGGTGGGGACGAGCTCCTTCCGCTCTTTCTCGTCTGGGAAGCTCTCTTCTCTGTCCCTCGAGTCTGTCTGATAACTTTGCTGGATAGAGGCATCTTGGTTGCAGGTCCTGTCTTTTTTTTTTTTTCCGTCATGCTGACTATTTCCTGCAAAGTTTCTGTTGGAAAATCGGCTGGTCTTATGGGTGCTCCGTCGTAGGCAACTCACTGCTTTTCTGCTGCTGCTCTTAAGATGCTGTCCTTGTCTTTAACCTGGGGCGTTTTAAGGAGGATGTGTCAGGGTGTGGGCCTCTTCGGGTTCATCTTGTTTGTCGCTTGGCACGTGTCAGCGTTTCTTTCAGCAGGTCAGGGAAGGTTTCCGTCATTCTTTCCTCAAATAGGTTTTGAATTCCGTGCGCACTCTCCTCCTTCTGGTGCCTGTGATGTTGTGAGGCCCCTTAAAAAGAATGAGGCCCCTCATTCTTCTTCGATGCTTCTTTCTTTTTGCTGTTCTGCTTGGCTGTTTTCCGCCGCCTCATCTTCCAAATCGCCGATGCCATCCTTTGCTGCGTCTAATCCATTGTCAATTCCCTTCAAGATGTTCTTCATTTCCGCTAAAGTATCCTTCATTTCCGACAGATTCTTTTTTATGTTCTGTATCTCCATTTTTGTGTTTCCTATCCCTTGGTCGTTCTTCTCACTGAGGTCACGGAGCATCCTTCTAAACAGTGTTTTGAACTCTGCATCTGGTGGGTTGCTGGCCTCCATTGTGTTTCGTTCTTTTTCTGGAGCTTTGTTCTGTTCTTCCGTTTGGGACATGTTTCTCTGTCTCCCCGTTTTGGCTGCCTCCCCGTGTTTGTTTCTATGTAGTAGGTAGGGCTGTTCTGTCTCTCGGTCTCAGTAGAGTGGCCTTATGCAGTAAGTGTCCAGTGGGTCACCTTGACTCCGTAGTCCTCCGAGACACCTTTCTTAAAATTTTTCAACATACAATTCAAGATGGTTGGCTTAGAAGAACTACACCCCCCCCTGCTCCCCCCCCGCCCCGTGCCTCCCGCAACAGACGGCAATCACGCCACATGGAGGGTGGGAGAATAGAGTCGGGGAAACTCTGGAGGGGACACCAACCACATCACCCGGCTCCGGCCACATTCCTCACAGAGTTATTTCAGGCGCCTCTTAGCATTGGTGGGTCAGTATAAACCCCTGACCCGGATCACTGGAGTAGACTCCTCACGGAGATCCAGTGACGCCACCTTAAGCCGTATGAGGTCACCACAGAACCACGGATCAGGGCTCAGCTCTCGCTTTGTGGCCCAGCCACGTCTCAGCCACCATTCACTCCCTTTCATAAGCCTCCCCCCTTCCCTTAACGTGTCTGCTCACCTGTACAGGGTGTCTGCTTGTCCTCCAGGGGGTGATAGAGTCCCTCCCTCCCTTTGCTTAGTGTTGACCCAACTCTTCCCACCCTGCGACAGTGACGCAAAGACAAACAAGGGTGGGTGCCCCCTCCGAAGAGGAGACCATTCAGGTGCTCATCTGGCCGTGTCCCCTCACGGAGAACTTAGGTGACGCTTAGCCGTAGCGGACTCAGCTTTGTGTGACTTACGATCGGACACTAGTCCGATGCCGCCCTAGACCATATGCGTTCACCACGGACCTGCAGACTGAGCCCAAACGAACTCCGTAGCCTTTAGGGGACCTTAAGGGTGCCCAGCCGTGGAGCTACAAACTCGGACCTGACTGGCAGGCCAGTCAAGCCGCTCATTCATTCATTCATTCACACACCAGGTTAAAACATTGCCTCCCCCCTTTGGGAAGACCCTGAGCTATGTCATCCCCCTCCGGGAGGACCCTGATGTCCTCTCCCTCTCTGGGAAGACCCTGACCTGTGTCTTCAAACTGAAGACGAAGAGGAGATCAACCTCCTCTTCCGTCTGGAGATAGGACCTGACTGGGGGCTGATCCCGGGACCTTACCTTGTCCTGTGGCCACTCCTGGTGAGGTGGTCCACCCCTCCTACGAGTCTGGTCACGGGCTCAGCCGCCCCGGGAGACAGAGCACTGCTTCCAAAGGGAACCGAGAATACTCGTCAGGTGGCCTGCCTCCTCATTCCTCTCGGAGCCTCTCCACCCTGGTCCGGCCGGGCGGGGTCATAGGCGTAGTCATAGGTCCGGCAGCTCAAAGGCCTGGCGTGGTTCCAAATCCTGCTGGGGCCTCCAAAAATGTTGCAGAAAAGTTGCAAAATCTCAGACCAGTGAGAGCTAGCGCTCTGACAATCGGGGCAATGGGCACAGAAGAAATATTGCTTATAAACCAGAATTTTTACACAAGATAATTAATTGGTCAGCTTCAACGCAAACCTTTACAAATGCCGAGGATTGTTATGGAGACTCAAAGTAGTAACATTGGTAAGGCTGTGACTTATCATGGGTGGCCGACAGATAACATATTGTGACAGAAAGCCAGAGTTGCTAGGGTACAAGCAGTTACATTCATGGACCAAGGGCACAAACAGTTACATTAGCACATCAGCAAAGTACAAGGGAGCCTTTGAAGGAGCCCCTGCATGCACTAAGCTTATCTGCAGAAAGCAACTATGTTTACGGAAGCAGAACAGAGCTGCTTAGAAATGTTGGACAATTAAGAGGGAAGTTCTTCTTCAATAGGTGTTTTATTCTTTCTTTATACCTTTGTGGGGATTCTCAATGTTCTCTAATGGGCACGGGGGACTTTTTAGCCCTAAGGTAGGTGCGGTGTCTCTCAGTGTACAAGGAACACCCTGGCTGTTCTCTGTGAGTCCATAGTCACGCGGCATTCTTCTGTGTGTCCACCGGAGGGCAGCAGAGGCCCACGGAACACAAATACTCTTTGGTCTGAAGCTGACACTGCTGTTAAGATCTCTCAGTGACATTCACATGTTACTTACAGAAACATATTAGACATTAATTGTTCTTTCCTGATCAATGGACTATATACACACTGCAGATATTGATATATAGGAGAAAACACAAGTGACCTGGGAACACACGATGCAGATCCAAGCGAGGCTGACAGAGTGGCATCGATCCCCACGTATTTTGCCATCTCTGCTTTGTATCTTTTGAAGCCAGAAAAGGAGACAGGCCGGTTCCAAGGTCTCTCTAAGGAATGAATGTCTCTCCTTTGATCCCTAACTCTCCCTAATCTAAAGAACTTTTCACTTTCCCTATCCTTGATCTCAGTCTTTACTTGAGAAGGGTGTTCCATGGACACTGTAGTCTCGCTTGAGTTGTGAAATTCTCCCCTTAGGTATTTTCCAGTGCATATCCTTTATTTTGATTTCAAGTTTGACCCGTGTTGATATAGACCTAGCTAATTTGACATGCTTTGTGACGCTTTACGCATGAAAATGATTCACACACTTACTATTGCTGAGCATTTCAGTTGGTTTCTAAACATCGAGAATCACAGGTCTCTCGTTGGGGCCTGTCTCCTTAAGCATGTCTAGAGCCTCACCCACCATTCTCATTTCTTTCCTGGACTTGTCAGAAAGTACCCCTGCTCATAATATACAGCTGCTTTCGTCCTCCTCCTCGTCCTTCACCTCCTTCTCCTTCTCTTCCTCCTCCTCCTCCTCCTCCTCCTCCTCCTCCATCTTTAAAAGGAACAAATAAACTTCACCAGTTGCCAATTCCCTGGAGTGTAAAGGGAAGGTTGTGCCTGCATCTGGGAAGGGATTGGTTCCCGGCTTCCGGTGACGAGGAGTGAGCGTGCACGGTGCGCGTAGGTGTGAGCAGGGGACACAGGACGCCCGAGAACCTGAAGTCTCGGGCCCGTGGGAAGAGCTTCGTGTGCGTGGCAGCCGAGCCACCAACAGCCCCAGCGCGTGGGGCGCTCGGGCCGGGTGACCGGCCGAGAAAGTCACCAGTCGGAGTGGGAAAGAGCTGGCTTCCGATGGTGCCACCGCAGCCTCCGAGCTGTGGGACGTGCGGCCCCGTGTTGGCCCCGGCCCGGCGTCGAGCGCCTCGCTCCGAGTGGGGTGAGCCGGCGGGGCCGTGGCGGAGGGAGGCGAGGCGTGAGTGCCGGGGTCCGGGGCCGGCCCGTGGGCAGGAGTAAGTCACCGGCCCCTGCCGTCGTGGCCGTGATGAAAAGCCTGCACGGGGTGCCGGTGGCCAGGGCCTGGCCCAGGGTTCAGGCCTGAGCCCGGAGAGCGGGAAGCCCGAGGTTTGGGGGAGCGGCGGAGGCCGAGCGCGGGCGCCACAGGGCCTCGGTGAAGGGGCGTCGGTGGCCGCAGCACCGGGGAAGACGGAGGCGTGGATATAGACCCGGTCCATGGGACCGGCTCTGTTCTGACTGACACGTAGGCTTATGAAGCCAGTCTGCTATTGCTGAGCATCTCAGTTGGATCCCGAGCACGGAAGGTGGGGGCTCTTTGTTCGGGGCCGTCCCCTGGAGCTCGTCCCAGGGCCTCCCCCAGCATTGTAACCGCCGTCCGGCTGCACCCTGCGCGTCGCCACGGAGACCCGCTCCGCGGGAGCCCTTTATTCCGTCACCGGGGCCTGACGCAGCGCGTCTTGGGGCGCGCGTGGGTCCCTGCGCACAGGGTGAGGCGCCCGGCGACACTGGGCTGGGCCCCGAGCCAGGATGCTGCTGCCGGCGATGGGCGGATCCGGGGAGGCTGTGATCGTCCTGCGCCGCGCGGGTCAGTCCGACACCGAGCAGCGCCCGGGCCCAGCGGTCACATGTGGGAAGTCGAGAAGCCTAGGACACAGGAGGCGTTCTTTTATTTTTCTTTTTCTTGTCCAAGCGACAGTGTGTCCGCCTGAGCCGATGGGTCTTCCATTCCTTTTCTTGTACCTTGTGGGGATTCTCTAATGGGCACGGATGACTTTTTAGCCCTAAGGTCGGTGCGGTGTCTCTCAGGGTACAAGGATCCCCCTGGCTGTTCTCTGTGATCCACAGTCACGCTGCATTCTTCCGTGTGTCCACTGGAGGGCAGCAGAGGCCCACGAAAGAAATACTCTGGTCTGAAGCTGACACTGGTAAGAGCTCTCAGTGACATTGACGTGTCACTTACAGAAACAAATTAGACATTAATGGTTGTTTCCTGATCCATGGACTGTTTACACACTGCAGAAATGGATATCTAGGAGAAAACAC
>PVKZ01006739.1:0-30865 GCA_004027375.1 Macroglossus sobrinus | reverse complement strand
GGCTGATTTTATGTCGAGGGGAGAAGATAGACTGATGTAATACAAACGACAGCTAATGGCGAAAATCAGTTCTCATAACAACGCAAAAGAGGATCTGGATCTAAACGAGGAAAACACGCCGGGTTGTGTGTTTCTCATTTTTAGATGGCAAACCGAAATGTCACAGGGTGTGCTCTCAGCTGTCAGCTTCTAATCTAATTAGACAGGATAATTGGGGAGGCTGAGCCCGCTGATGGCTGACAAACATATTAGTCTAATTCCGTTCCCTCTAATACGATGCTGAGCTTGTCTTGTAACCCTGTCAGCCCTGACGAGCCCCTGTCACTGAGAGAAGAAGACTTCTGAGCGTAAAGACAAAATTCTGGTTTGATCTAGAGATGGTTTCCCAGTATAGAGATCATTGCTAAGGGAGGGGGGTTGGGGGGGGTGTGTGTGCTTTGGGGGATGGGGGAACGTCAATACAAACTTTAAAACACAAACTGATAGTACAGTTTCTGATCGGATGAGGTAGAAAGCTAAACTATGTTGCTAGCAGCTGTTAAGGAATACTCTTTTTATCACTTTTAAGGACATGCCACTAACAGAGCTGAAGTTTATAAAATGTTGCCTAGGACTGGGTCCCCAACTCCCCAGCTGCAGACTGGGCAGTGGCCTGTTAGGAACGAGGCTGCACAGCAGGAGATGAGTGGTGGGCGAGCGAGTGAAGCTTCATCTGTATTTACAGCCGCTCCCAGCGCCAGCATCACTGCCTCAGCTCCACCTCAGATCATCAGGCCTTAGATTCTCTTAGGCACACCTGTCCTTGGTGACAAAAAGGACTGCTGGCCTAGGAGACCTGGATGTATCCATCTAGAGACCAACTGGTGTGAATAGTTAAGAGCGATTTATCACCCTCACTTCAGTTCTTCATCTGCAGGCTGATACTCAAGTTGGACACACTGGATCAGCCTTCTGGCCGTTCTGACTGGCTGGCCATCCGTTCCTGGCCATATTGGCTACTAAATATCTTTAATAGCCCCTCCATTGTGTTCATTTTCTCTTCCCAGGCTACCAGCTACCACAAATCGAGCAGCTTGAAACGACACGCATTTATGATCTCACAGTCCTGTACATCAGAAGTCCGGGTGCCATGTGGCTCAGCTGGGTCCCCCACTTTGAAGGGGGCCCAAGCGGAAGTGTCAGCAGGGCCATATTCTCAGCTCAGCCAGGTTGTCAGCCAAATTCAGTTTCTTGAGGTCGGACTGCGGTCTCTGTCTACTTGCCCGCTGTCAGCAGGGCTGGGTCTTTGCTCCTTTTGGCTCTCTGCATCCTTCTCACGCTTCCCATGCAGCCGTGGCGAGTCAAGTCCCTTTCCTGTCCCGAATCTCTCACACTTCCTCTTCTGCCTCATCTCTCTGTGACACCAGCTGAACAAAGTTCTCTGCCTTTTCCTATAATTAGATTAGGACACTCCCGATAACACCAGGGATAATCTATTTTAACTTAAAGTTATATTTCCGAAGTCCCTTTGCTAAATCTTCTCTCCTAGATCGTATCTACATGAATAATTTTCATTGAGCAAATGCTTCCTTTTTCATAGATAGCGACAAGTTCAATTTTGGCCCAGGCAATGTTCCAGTTACCATTCACTATAGCAAACTATTGGGGTTCCAAATAATAAAAGTTTTTGCAAAGTAAAAGAGAGAGTCTGATATCAGTGTGGCTAAGGGGGTCTCTGTCTGGCTTTCTCATAAACTCTCAGTCTCGGAGGCTCAGAGACCCTCACTCTTTGGGGCTCTGGCATTGGTTTAATCAAATATGATAGGTTGGTTATATAGAAAATGCCTATAAAAAGGCACCGAGATTATTACACTACCTTTATTCATCATAACCACAATAGGTATGGCTAGAAAGCCCACACACGTGATCGTAAGGGGACATCCAAGGCCGCTAGCTGTATGGTAAGTCACATGACAGTGATGACAGTGTTAAAAGCACCGGCCTTAAGCAAGCACGTCAAGGTACACGCATGTGACCATGAGAGTCAGTTGGCATGGTCATCAGGATGCTTCCTGTCAGCTGTGCCCAACCCAAGCTCGACCCCAACGGGCTGGAGAGGACACCATTTTGCTCCCACTTCCTGCCAGAGAATCAGAAATCTAACCCTCAGTGTGGAAGTTTTCTGCTTTTTTCCCCAAACATGCATTAAAAAAAAAAAAATGCGGCACAGCCTCCTGAGGCTCGGGAAGGAACAGATGCAGACGGTGATTAAGTAATTAATCAAAGATGACACCATGGCAAAAATGCGACCAGCACTCAGGACCCCCGATTGTGGCCAGTGGGGGATGCTCTCTGCTGTGCGTTCCCAAGCAGGTGGTGATTTGCATTTTTCCTTCATTTCCACTGTCATCTGTTAGTCAATCAATTAGAAAGTAACTAACCGTACATGACTGCAAAGAGAACGACCGACAGGTATTTCAGTTTGGGACTCACCTGGATCGGACACTCCCGGGAGTGTTGCTTTTTTTAAAAAAACCAAAGATGACAAGTTTGAATTCTGCCTCCACTTGATGTGAACGGTGGTTGATATTTGGTACTGTGGATGAATGGACAGGCGGATGGATAGATGGGTGGATGGTTAAGATGGACAATGGAAGGATGGATGGATGGATACATGGGCAGAGAGATGGGCGGATGGACAGATGGGTATAACGGATAATTATGGCTTGGTGTGGCTTTACTTGGCGTCGTCTGGTTGTGGTAATAAACTTAACCATGCAGCCGAGATACAAGCACAAAAAAATGATTAGCCTTGCTATTCCACTGTAAAGACATAGGTGAAAAAAAAAACAACAGAATTTTTGCTTTAAGAGGAAATGCAACCAAATCATGTCTATAATCATGGTGAAAAGAATAAAGGAAGCTATCCCCAGAAAAGCGACCATGTATGTACTGCCTTAATTGCGTCTGGCAGATGAATCATTTTCATGTTCTTGGAACTGCTTAACACTCCTGTCGGAGTCAGAATCCTGAGTGTACTTCACTGTAAGACATGAACTGCCAGGTTAGTGCCAGAGGGAATTAGCAATTTCTCTTCTCTACCTACTTCACCATCACACACCAACATGTACGCACATCCTTGGTACGACAAGGGCTACGCCGTTCCAGCATATTCGTGCCTTTTTGCTTCGTGTCTGTTTTGAATGTCATGTCGCCACTTTATCGAGCTTTGGTGAAAGAGTGAAAAGAGGATGATCGCCATGTGGCAAGGTGGTTTTTCGCTCTGCTAGTTAAGAATCAGAACTCACTTCTTCATCCTGGGTATCTCTCCGCAGTGCCATTCCCTCTCCGATTGTAAACGACTCTCTTGTAGCTCCTCTTCCCCAGGGCCTCTCCCTACCTCACTCCTGTCTTCCCAGTTCACAACGATGGGCCAGTGGGAATATGGGAAATGGGAAATGGCCGGGGGTGCTTAGTGGGAAGCCATGAGTTTTTGGGGAGTCCCTCTTAAGAACAACAAGGGCACCCGGGACAAATATCTTTGCAAAGGTATTGCAATTATTTTTTTCTCATCACCATAGCAACCTTTCCAAGTAGAAGTGACCATCCCCACTTTTTCAGATGAAAAAATCTAGCCCAAGATTTCAAGTAAGTTGGGAGCCACCTTCAATGTCACATCCTTGGTGAAGTCCTCTGATCCCTTTGGGAGCGGGGGACACTTGCTCATTTCTTGATGATGTCTCAACTGCTCGTGCATCTCTCCTCGAGAGCACGAGACTGATTGAGTGACATCTGTCACCACATCTGAGTCATCCTTTTTATCTGTACTATATTCAGGGATGCAGCGCTTTGCACAAATTAGCCTGCCAGTGCCTTTTTGCCAAATGAGTGGATGAGGCTTCTGAAGGGCACACACCTGCACGGAAAGGGTTTCTCCACCATCGAAGACGTCGGAGAAAAATTCTTTCCAGAAAAGAGAATATTTAAATCTCCGTCCTTTTATTCCCCCACATACAGCAACTAATTTGTCTCATCGACTTTCTTAAATATTATCTTTATTTTCTTGTATATTTATATACATGTTATTATCCACCAATCCCCCTCAGAGATGGACATCTGTTTAAACAGCCCATATTGATTTTGTGACGTGACCAAAAGGAATTTCTGAATTTCTGATGACTGAAAACAGCACCTTGTAATTTCTTGCCACTTTAGATCTAACTTATCAACAAAGCCCCAGGATTTTTTTAAAAAAAGGAAAAAGAAAAGCGAGGCAGCATCTCTGTGGCCAGACCATCAACTCTCAACAGTGGGGTTTCTGGGGGCTCCTCCTCTCCGCCTATTCAGGAGACTCCTGAGCCTGGGTGTGGGTGTGAGTCCCACCACGTCTGCATTATGAGAATTCTTAGTCTTCCTGCCATTCTATAACTACACACTGAGCATTTACTTTGCGGGGACCTGGGCGTTCAATGGGGGACAACAACGGAGACTGAGAACCTGTCCTCATGGGGCTTACAGGCTGGTGGAGGCAGTGCCAGCCATGTCACCATGGGCCCAGTGAAAATATAATTCAGAAATTATTTCAAGATAGCAACCGTAGAACATTAAACCAAGCACGGGGACCTGCTAAACACAGGGCCTTGTGTGACCAGCGGGACCTCGGCGAAGGAGACAGATCGTAACACGTACGCAGATCGATAACCACAGTCGTGGTCAGCACAGGTGCGACGAGATCGATCACAGGCTCTCGAATCCCCCACCCAGACTGCACTGTGTCTTGCACAGAGTGGATGCTCAGAAAATGTTTAATTAATCGACAGCTCCACGTGTCCTGATATGAATCAAAGGATGTCCATGGGCTGGCATGGAGAACATGATGGATTATTACACTAATGATAGCTAAACTTATTGACTGTGGTTGACGGCATAGTCGTGCCAGGCACTGCATTAAGCTCTTTGTAAGGTTTTGTCATTGAATCACCACATGGTCCTATGTATAGGAATGATATCATCCCTATTTTTTCGATGAAGAAACAAGCTTTGAGAGACGGGGGAACGTACCCAGGGGTTACTAAGCTAGTAAGTGGCAGGACCTAGAAACCAACCACTCTCTGCCTGACATCTATGCCTACCTTATTTTTAACCCGCATGCTACATGTGTCTCTTCAAGACCAAAAGCAAATACTTGGTGTTTATCCATCATGTCCATCCTGTCCCACTTTTTGAGAGATTCTCAAACTTATTTCACTTCAACATTTACAGAATGAGTAAGGCATCGAGAACCCACGGGTACGTGCGATCAGGTGATGCCAATGCTGCTTCTTCTACTGCATAATAAACACCCAGAAGTCGATGGCTATATTATCTGGCTTATCACAGGAGACTGCAAGGGCTGAAGAAGTTAATATACGTAAAGAGATTTGCATAGCACCTGACCCATGGCGCTCTGTAAGGGCTAACAGTGCTAGTAATCTGATTCTCATTGTATCCCAGGGTCTACTGTAGTACCCAGCACATGGCGACCCCTCGTATTTGCAAATGAAAAGTTGGCAAAATGAGAGAAAGCCCCAGGAGGAGTGGATATATAATAGAATTTGAAAAACAGAGGACTTTCTGTGAGAGATGAGAAGGATGACAATACATTAATGGAGCTGCCGGGATGCAGACAAGAAAGAAGGAATTAAACAATGCAATGAGAGGAAGGAGTTAACCAGGAGAGGCTGGATGAGAAGGAGAAGGAGAAAAAATCTTATACTCTACTATCGCCCCTGTTTTCAAAGGTGGCACATTACCTGTGGGTGCTTATTTCCATCTCCCATTGGCTTTCAACTTGAAGTTTAATAGGATGATGATATATATGTACACGTAAGACCATGAAACCAGAATTTGACCTGCTAGGTTAATAAACACTAGCAGTTACTGTAACTCACAAATCACAGGTCCCAATTTTCACAGCCAGGTTGCAGGCATTAATTAAAACCAGTGTTGCAAATCACAGCGTTTTGGAGTGCCTGCAATGTTTAAATTATCAATGGTGTTGCCACCTTAATTTAAAAAAGCAACTTCCATCATTTTTCAAAGAAGAGTACCCTAAGCCGAAATAAGTCCATCTCTCATGCTTGTAAAGTCATTATATGCCAGAAGCAAATAGAAGTTTTTAATGTCTTTCGATATGCTTGGGTATTAATTACTGGGTTTACTACTGGGTCCAACTCTGAACATTACATAGTACCAAATAATCAAGGAGATGTTACTAAGAGTACGTGTTTTGGTTTAATTGAATGATCTCTCCCTCTCTTCTGCCCGCCTCCCCTCCCCCTTTCTCAAGCCTGCATTTTCAACAGGGACCATAGTGCCCTTAAAGAAACGAGAATTGGTTCTTGGTGAGGGGACTTACATATTACAATTTCACGGCCCTTAAAGAGCCACAGTCCATAAACAGATACACAGTATGTCTGTGGTATTAAAATGTCATGGGGCAAGTAGGTAAGAAGGAGAAAATGTCTGAAAGGACTCCTTAGAGAGTTGATAATTGTTTTAAAAGGTTTGAGAAACTCTGGTCTAATAGAACCGCTTACGTGCACTTGATCTCAAACCATACGCCCACTTTGTGGGAGTGAATATATCCTAATGTTTTCCAAATGTCACTGCAATGGCCTGTATGTTTGTACCATGCTCTCCTCCACCCCCATAATTCATATGTTGAAATCCTAAGCTTCACTGTGATGTCATGAAGATGTGGGGCCTTTAGGAAGTAATTAGGTCATGAGGGTGAAGCCCTCATGAATGGGATTAGTGCCTTTATTAAAGGGACCCCAGAGAACTCTCTCACTATTTTTCAACCATGCAGAGACATAGTGAGAAGACGGCCATCTGTCATCCCAAAGAGTGCCCTCACCATGACGCAACTATGCTGGCACCATGATTTTGGATGTCAAGCTTCTAGAACTGTGAAAAATAGGTTTCTGTTGTTTATAAGCCACCCACTCTACCATGATTTATTATAGCAGTGCCAACTGTCTAAGGCAGACATTATACAGAGAAAACAGTGAAGTAGACTTGAAAAAATAAAAATAAAAGGTGTCCCTATGATTGGTATGGGCTGGTGAACATCCTGCTAGATAACCGGGAGCAAGGGAGGCTGCGAGAGAAGAATAAAAGGCAAGAGGCGCCTAGAACCGGAAGAAAATGGCAGAAATGCATGGGATGGGGCAGGAAAGGAAGTGACGAGGGGAGGGAAGCACAATGAAAATTTCGGAGAATGGAGTTATGGAAAATGTTGTGTGGTGATGGCACAGAAGCCAGGGGATGCACAGCGTCTGGGTAGGCGATATAGGATGGGAGCTAATGACATAATGGGCAGGATCACGGGGTTGACCTAAAATAAAGCAAGGCCAGGACAGGGCGACTCTATACGTGTTCTTTAGGGAAAGCAGTACAGGTGATGGAAAAGACAGTGGCCTGGAAATCTCTTTGGTTTCTCCAAAGCATAATATCTCTAATCGCATCAGCTTGTGTCATGGGCTCATTCCTGACCAATTACTTCGGAACACCCAGCCCTGGATCGATGGTGGTGGGGCAGAGGGGAATGGAGGTTGGGGACATCTCCATGCAAATTTAGGAACAGAGAATGGATGTTGGGGGGGGGACTAAGTGGCATTGACAATGGTGTCACACAGAGCGCTGCTTCCCAGTCCTGGCTCGGACACCTTCGGTACCATGGGCAAGATGCTTTGTGTCTCGAGCCTCGGTTCCACCCACTGCCTCAGCTGTGGTTGATAACAGAACCTACTGTATAGGTTGGTCGTGAAGACAGAACAACACACTGAATAGTGAGCCTGGCACCTTGTCAGTCCTGAGTGAATGTGACTCTTTTTCCTCCTTACTGAAGAATTCTATCCAACCATAGAAGTGTAGTTTATATTGATTAATCTGTGTCCACAAAAAGCAATCAGATGAAGAGAGCCAGTGATGAAATTCATAATTCATTAACTGTGCACTTTCAATGAGCTTATTAACTTGCTAATTCTCCACAGGGTTCCTTTCTTCTCCTCTTTCAATCTCCCTCTTTTTTTTTTTTTTCTGGACCTTAGAAGGCACTAATACACTGCCATCTCCCTTTCAGTGCTTGGACTGGCTCTGATTTTAATATCTTTCCCCTCCCATCCTCACTTGAATAGTGCCTGGTGAAGACATGGTTTGCCAAGAAGTGGGGTTCGGCCCCTGATGAGGACAAGAATCCCCATGGTGCAGGGAGGAGGTGTCTGCCTGCCCCTGAACTGGTTTGCTCAGGTACCATAACAAAGTACCCCAGACTGGGGGGCTCCCACAACAGACATCTGTGGTCTGAGATCAAGGTATCAACACAGTTGGTTTCTACTGGGGCCTCTCTCCTTGTCTTATAAATGGCCGTCCTCTCCCCGTATTCTCAGGTGGGCTTCCTTCTGTGTATGCCGGTGTTTCAATCCCTTCTTCTTGTTAGAACACCCGTGATATTGGATTAGGGACCACACAAATGGCTTCTTTTTCCAATTCCCATCCCCCCACTAACCTCCCCTTTGGCAACCAACAACTTGTTCTGTGGGTCTGTTTCTGCTTTGCTTTCTTTATTAATTTGTGTTTTTAGATTTCACATATAAGTGAAATCATACAGTACTTGTCTTCCTCTGTCTGATTGATTTTCCTTAGCATAATACCCTCTAGGTACATCGATATTGTCACAAATGGCAAGATTTCATTCTTTTTTATTGCTAAATAATATTCAATTGCATATATAGCACATCTTCTTTATCCATTCATCTGTCGATGGACACCTGTGTGGTCTCCATACCTTGGCTAACACAAGTAATGCTGCAATGAATGTGGGGGTGCATATATCTTTTTGAATTAGTGTTTTCGTTTTCTTCAGATAAATACCCGGAAGTGGAAGTGCTAGATTATATGACAATTCTGTTTTTAATTTTTTGCGAACTCTCCGTACTGTTTCCCACAGGGGCTGTATCAATTTCCAATCCCACCAAGAGTGCACGAGGGTTCCCTTTTCTCCACATCCTCACTGGCACTGGCTATGTGTTGATTTGTTGATGATAGCCATTCTGACAGGTGTGACGTGATATCTCATTGGGATTTTAATTTCAGCTTTCCTGGTGATTAGTGGTGCTGGGCATCTCGTCATACATCTATGGGCCAACTGCAGCTCCTCTTTGCAGAAATGTCTATTCAGGTCTTCTGCCCATTATTTAATCAGATTTGTGTGTGTGTGTGTGTGTGTGTGTGTGTGTGTGTGTGTGTATGTGTGTGTGTGTGTGTGTGTGTGTGAAGTTGTACCAATTCTTCATATATTTCGGACATTAAGCCCTTATCGAGTGTATCATTTGCAAATATCTGCTTCTATTGCATAGGTTGTCTTTTCATTTCGTGGATGGTTTTATTCCAAGTGCAAAAACATTTTTAGTTTGATGAAGCCCGTGGTGTTTAATTTTCCTTTTGTCACGCTTGCCTGAGGAAGCACAGCCAAAAAGGTATTGCCGAGAGAATGCCAAAGTGTTTGTTGCCAGCATTTTCTTCTGGGAGTTTTAAGTGTCTTCTTTACAGGCTCTGTCTCCAATGCAGTCACATTCGGAGGTACCTGGGGGTTAGGACTTCAAAATGTAAATTGGCTGGGAGCACAACGAAGCCCACAGCAGCCCATGAACAAGGCCCCTGACCCTTCAGTTGTCATTAAAGCTCTTTGGAAAGCAGGGAACTGAAATCCACTCAAGCCAAGGCGAGTAGAAGGAGCATTTAGAGCAGCGAGGCTCAATCTCCTGGCACAGGACTGAAATCCAGCCATCCTGTCCATTTCTCAGGACTGGCAACGTGGTTGCCATCTCCACCTGATTTCTCTCTCTCTTTCCTTCTCATTTTTCACTCTACTTACACATAGTACAACCAAGCGATTAATACCAAGTTCTTACAATCTTTTATCATGAAATGATTTTACTCTCAAGTCTTAATTCAAAATTTCAAGAGGAAAGAAAAAAAAAAAACTCCGTTGGTCATTGGCCAGCTCTGATTGGTTGATCTTGGGTCAGGTGCCGATTGCTGCTGGTCCAATCAGCTGTGCCTCGGCTATAGGGGAGGGAGCAGGGGTCTGTAAAAGGAAGTGGTCGCCCAGGCCAGTCCATTCAGCAAGTACTAAGGCAGGGGAGTTCCCACACTTGGGAGCTGAGTCATGGACAGACGCTCCGGACTATGTCTACAATATAAAATAAATCTCGGCATTCTCAGGTGTGAAGTAGCCATGACGATACAGAGTTCATAGAGTCATTCTAAAGGATGAATGAGATAACGAGTTGAAGAATTGAATCCTTGGGTGACCTGAAGCACATGAAGTTTTTGTAGAACTGAAAAAGAGCTCACTAATTATATACGTCCCTGTCCTAACAAGCCCTTGACACAAAATTGCCGTATAACAAATCACCCCCAAATTCAGTGACTTCAGACAACGACCATTTGCTCTCCTGGATCTGTGGGTTATCTGAGGCTGGCTAACCCAGGCTGGGCTCAGACAGGAGGGCTCCCTGCTCCAGATGTCTCTCTTCGCCTCTTGGGACAGGTGGACTAGCCAGGTAATGGCAGAAGTTCAAGATGGAAGCAGAAGCCAGCAGGTACCTTAATGCCTAGGAATCTGTCTTTACCTTTTTTCTATTAAAATGTGATACCATCTTAGGCTTGGGCCACCTGAGTCACAGCTTTATAAATGTCACGTATGTAGAAAGTCAACCATTTACACTTCCATGCTCAAAACTAAAATATATTCAGGAATCATGTTTTTAAGTTCACATTAGTATATGATTTTCATAAGGACCCCTTAGTATAAGAAGCAAGATACGTAAAACTCAATACTCTTATAAATTCAATCAAATTTTACTTATTCAGTACTGTTACACTGAATTCTTTGTTTAAACTATAGAACCTTCAAAAGAAAGAGCTCGGAGACTTAGAAGAAACCTAATATTTCTCTTTCATTTCACAAGTAGTCACAAGTAGGGGGATTGAAGATAAGAAAGAGATGAAATGACTTACCTAAGGCCTCAAAACAATTTCCAAATACATGGATTATTGGGCTGAATAAAACATGGATCAGACTAACTCTGGAAATTCTGGTGCTGCTAGGGAAAGACAGCTTAATATTAACATATCTGGGATTTTGTTTTTGTTTTTGTTTGGATAAGACCTAACTTGGTTTAACTGAAAGGTATGATTCACTGCTTCTTGGACCCCACCTGGAAATTAAACAGAAAGATATGAATCGGTATGTGAGAGACGAATACAAAAAAAAATGCAGCTGAATTATCAAGTTGAGAAGATCATTTTCTACCTGCCCCCCCCCAGCTTTTTTAACCATTTCCTGGATCTAAAACTCCTCATGAAATAAGCCTCAGTGGTTCATATACACAAACCTCTAAGGTTTGAATGGCTTATTTGTGCTTCCTCCTGCAGGAATGTCATCATTAGTCATGACAAAACTACTGAGAGAAGTTAGGAAAATGTTAGACAATCCTCTAGTTTAAAAAATTATGCAGCTTATTTTCAAAGCTCAGCGCAGAATTAAGGGCACGAAAAAATGCTAATAAATATGCAGAAAGGCAAAAATAAATTCTAATGCCCTCTGTCCCACAAAACAGCCACAAAGAACCTTCTTAAGCCACACAAAAAAGGCCAGACCATCTTCCTTCCATTGAGCCATTTCAGTGATTATGTCTTATTGCCCATCTTTTTTGGTTTTAACCTTTCTCATGGCTAAGATTATTTTCCTATAAGCAAGATGTTTCTCAAATTCCGAAAGCTGGGGGAACTATTTTTATTATTCTCTCAGCCTTTGGTGAAAACCATCTTCTAAGGAAAAGCATTTGGGTAAAAGTAACAGATTCAAAATATGCAAATGAGGGAACATTCGTTCTGTAGTCACATCAGAAGCCAAACTCCCACTGCTATTCAATGAGATTCTCCCATCTGGGAGGGCTGGAGGTTTGCTTTTCCTATTTATGCATTCCTTGCCAAGGTACCCTGTGCTAGGGCACACAAAGGCTGCAGCCCCAGTCTGATTCTGATGCCTTTGTTGTCTGAACATTAAAAGGGGAATGCGGGTTGCGAGCCATAAACATTGCCTCGGGGTTAATATCATGGACATTTGCACATCTCCACTTATTACAACTCTTTTAAGTAGAAGCACTTTGTTGTATGAAGTGAGAACGACAGCTCTCTTTCTGATCCCCCTACTCTTCAGGTTTTACGTCTCCAGCCTACTGGCTTCTCTCGAGCAGCGTATTTCACCTCACACTCCCCTTTCCTCCCTGACTCCACCCCCACCGCATGGGAACACGTGTTTACGATGAATTCATCTCTGTTTCAAGGACATGCAGAACGAGGCCGGCCAGTGATCCGATGAGTTCTGTTGTCCATCACAATCTGGCAAGGTACTGGTCCTAATTCTGACTCCGTTTACGCATAAGCATCATCCCAGGAGCTTAGTAAAATGCAGGTTTCAACGCCCACCGGCACAAAGTCTAATACGGTAGGCCAACTCGAGGCTTGAGAATCTGATTCATGAAACACTTGGCACGATTGTGATGCAAGTGATCATTGGCTAAGACTTTGGGAAAACGCTTGTGTGGTCTCTAAGAGTGTGATGTCAGCCACCCAACCTGGGTTTGAATTCTAGCTCCATCATGGAACAACTGTGATGTTGTGAGTGCAACTTACTGTTCACTTTGTTCTTCAGTCTCCTCATCTGCCAAATAGGGTGATAATATATACATTGCAGCACCAACTTAAGTGATGAGCTCCTAGTGTCTGGATGGAACTCAATAGATACTACCCCTTTTTTTTTTTTTTTGGTCTGTCTTTAGTATTTCTCAGAGCTAGAACAGTTGTCCATGATTCATTTCTCATTCAAGAATATGGCCCAACAAAGAAAAGTTAGCATCAAACAGAATGGTTGTATGGGACCAATTTTTTTCTTCTTTTGTTTACATTTTTAAATTATGAAATAGAGCATATTTACAAAACTATGACTCTAATGCACATGTGTGTTTTAAGGAATAATTTTTAGAAGACCACCTGCTCCAAAAAGCCAGGCACCCACTACCCAGTTTAATAAATAGGACAAGCCCAATATCGTTGAGATCTTTGCTAATAACATCTCCCTCCAACACCAGTATTTATCTTTCCCAGGAGTTTCTTTATAGTAGTGCTTTGCAGCATATAATCCTTCGACCAGCCCAAATTCTCAGGCCTCACTCCCAGACCTGATGAATTAGAAACTCTGGGAGGGAGACCTAGAATCTGGGTTACAAAAAGAGCCCCAGATGACTCTGATGCACAATGAATGTTGCAGCTTTATCGTGTGGGTGAATACTGTGTGTGTGTGTCCCTAAAGGATGTACTATTTCATTTTATCTGATTTTGACCTTTCTATCAATGAAACCGTACATTATATATCCTTTGCTCATTGATGTTGTTCCCTAATTATCTTTCTGAGGCTCATACATATTCATATGTATATTCATAAGGTCATTTATTTTACAGCCACATAGTATCCATTGCTGAATACATGAAAATTCATGTAAACATTTCAGAGCCAAGAGGCATTTGTTTTTTCCCTAATGTTATGCTGTTTTGAGCAATGCTCCCGTGAACATTCTTGAATATTTAACCGATGCACCTGTGTGTAGAGTGTCTCTAGGGAAGTGCTTTCTGGATTTTTTTCATGGCATCAGGAACATGGAAAGTGACAACATTTGTAAACAGGAGTAAACAGGCTTCTCGGAGCCTATCGTGGATTTTTAGGCTTGGTTCTCTGAGTTCCTATTCAACTATCCTTCTGTGTAGGGAGGTTGGAAATCTAAAACCAGACCAAACCAAACTAAAAAAAAAAAATCCAGACTGGCTCATCGCTGAGTTTCTAGAGGCAAATGAAATGTTTCCAATTAGATATATTCACATCTAATGGGAAACGGACATCAGGGACCAAAGCCATACCCCGTGCTGCCAGCTGGGACAGCCACACGTGCCCTCTGCATATACACGAATGATAAGCAACCATGGCAGTGGAAAACGCAAATCAGAACCATGACGAGATGCCACCGCACACCCACCAGGGTGGCTATAATTAAAAAGACAGGCAATGACAAGTATTGGCAAAGATGTGATCGTTATCAACTCATTGCAGTTTTGTTTCAAGTCACAACTATTCCCCGCTCAAATTATTGTGAAGCAATTTCCAGGCATTATATAATTCTAACTTTAATTTTTTTTTTAATACTGATGTCTAAATGACAAGGATTCTTTTCTCTAACACCACCACAGTACTTACTACACTTAACAATGATCCTTAATCTGATCAAATATCCAATCCAGGTCCAAAGTTCTCTTCATTTAACTGTTGATTTATTTGAATCAGATGACAACAAAGTCCATGCATTGCATTGAATTCATTTGTCTCTCAAGATTTTTTTATAGCTGTGATGTTCTTCTCTTTCTTTTTATTATTTTTTTTTTCATTTTGGGCCACTTATTTGTTAAATTAACTGGATCATTTACCCCATAAGTGTCAAACGTTCTGGATATTTTTGAATCTACACATGGTGTCATTTACATAGTTTTCATTCTCCTATATTTTCTACACACTGGTACTAGTTAGGCCCAGAGGCCTGATAGCATTCAGCTTCCTCTTCGGGATGAGACAGGATTTCCTAGGTGCTACTGGAGCTGCATAGGTGTCAATCAGCAATCACAGAACATCCATAAAACTATGGACCTATTCACAGATATTTTTCTTCAGTGGCCATCCAATTTGTAATTTATCATAGGTTTAAGGAGTTTTAAAGGATATAACATCTGCTATATCCTAAATATTGACCCAACTTTGTCATATTACGTATTTGAATCCAATGTAATCTAAATACTGAAGCAATTTGATATTCCCTCCCCCACCTTTCCATCGAGACCCCGAATTGCCTGTCAGGGAGCAGACAGAATGTGAGCTCTTAGGCGACAGGGAGCAGGAGAGGGAGCGAGAGGCTGAGTTAGGCAGGATCCTTCATCCCATCTCACCTGTCCGTGATGACACTGAATTAGGGATGGAGAGAGGCTAGGGGCGTTTCTAAACTCCTGTTCCTTCCAAGCAAAACATGACATCAAAGGAAAAGAGGTCCCTGCCCTCTCTGCCCCTCTATTTATGTCCTTGGGCAGCTATTCGCAGAGGAAACCAGCCTCAGCGAAACCATGTGGACGCATTTGTTCAAAACAGATTCGTGGAGGGAACTTGGAGTCTGCGAGGCAGACCCAGCTTGTGAGTTCAGTACTGACAGGGGTCTGGAATGTTCTAAAAAACCAGCCGTTATATGGATGGTACCTCGATCCGAAGACGATAGCCCTGAATATGAACAAATTGGAGTGTTGAGTTTTAATAATAACACCAGATAATGATGCTTGTCTCCTACATTTGTTTGAGGATTCAATGAAATGGCACATTTGTTCACTAAACACATATTTATGGAGGGTCTACGTGGGCCAAGGTAGGGTCCTGGACACTGGGATGGGCAGGGAAAGAGAAAGACGAAGTTGCCTCATTGAAGATGCTAAGAAGTGTGTGGGCGTCAAGCAGCCTGTCGAGGTCACAAGCCGTGAGGAGCCGGGGTTCGAGCCTGGCATGTCAGGAGTTGGTGGCAGGGACACCAGGCTCTAACCCTGCACGATCCCACCTGCACTGGGGTCACTGAGTGTTTATGCACTGAAACCATTTCACTGGATATTTCTGGAAGGATTTCTGACCGTCCTTAGTAGGCACGATGCCATGTCAGGAGGCCTCTGATGTCACGTGGCTGGCGTCGATCCCGTGGGTCAGAACAAAAGTCCGGGGGTCTCTCTGGTTGGATCCACCTGAACGAGCTGTGTTTGCCTCCAAGTCTGCAAACCCCCAGCCCTGTTTCTCCGCCAGATCCGAAAGGGGAAGGCAACTGA
This sequence comes from Macroglossus sobrinus, assembly GCA_004027375.1. Taxonomy (NCBI): domain Eukaryota; kingdom Metazoa; phylum Chordata; class Mammalia; order Chiroptera; family Pteropodidae; genus Macroglossus; species Macroglossus sobrinus. The sequence goes on along the minus strand of PVKZ01006739.1, from coordinate 14,878 downwards.
GATGCACACGGATCTTTGATCAGCAGCTTTGAGGGTCACTTCTGCACGTGTAACATGAGTCACCGAAAGGCAGATGGCAGCCGTCCTACTTTGCAGGAAATTTGGGGCCGCTGAGCAGAATGGGAATCCCTGGACAGCCATCGCCTGACACAACCCAGGACCCGAGGGACTGCTATGTCCCTGTGTCACTGAGCAGGGCCCTGTGGGCAGCATGAGGCTGGGCCCCCCTTTTGGGGCCTCCTCCTAGGGCCTCGACAGGTGTTTCTGCCCCTGAGCTGTGCGCTTTTGTTGGGGCCTGTGCAGAGCCGGGCCCAGCCCTAATCTATGGATTTGGAATTGGGAATTCTATCCGGAAGAGGCCTCCTCCGAGGCCGGAAGTGGCTGAGAGTCTCCAAGCCTCCGGGAGGGTGGGCGGGTGGGCAGGAGGAGCACACGTTGCTGAACCGTGTTCTGGCCGGCAGCCCCGGCGGGCAGCAGGGAGTTGGAACCAAATCAGCTGGTTGAAAGGATGACAATTCGAGGCGTGCATGGACGGTGGAGATGAAAGGTGGGGGTCTTTGGGGTCCCTCTGAGACAGACAGAAGTGCAGTAGGATAACAAAGTCAAGCGAGCCGGAATAGACTCAGCTGCAGCATCGCACCAGCTCCCAGGCCGGCTTGCTCTCCTGTGTCTAAATTTTACTTCGTGGGTTTCCCGAGGCGATGCCTGTGAAGCTCCTGGCCCAGGGCCTGGACCACTGTAGAAGTCGGATAGATGCAGCTCCCTTTCCTCCTTCACTTCCTGGCATTTCCTATAGGGCAGTGACATCGAAAGTGTGTTCTGGGGTGTGCAGGTCCTGTGTCTTTTCAATTCGAGCAACATTGATTCAGTGACTTTCATAAGCAAAACGTAGAGCTTGACACAGGGAGTAAAGAAATGCCCAACAGATGTCCTGGTCCCTATTATCACGTCACTTCCTGGAGAGCTGTAGGGAACAAGTCCAGAGAGCAGAGTTCCCACGAGGGTGACCTACTGTCCCCAGTTTGCCTGGGAATGAAGCAGGTCCAGGGCCATGGGCGAGTCCTGGATGAACCCGGAACTTCTGGCATCTCTCATTCCCACACGCCAGCCACCCCTCCCCCGCAACACACTTAGATCTGCTAAATTCTTGTACGTCTTGGATATAGCGAATTTCCAGGGAAGACTTTGTCTGAAATACATTTTTTACCTTAAAAGACACTTTTTTGGACACCTTCACCACCACGCTCTGTTCTACGGGCTATTTCATTTGCAGATCTTTTGCTCCCACCATGCACGGGCTCAATCGCTGGACAGATCACATGTGCAGAACCTCGCTCCATCTCTAAAACGGGGTTAGCAATGCTCCCACGGAATTCCCACCAAGGGAACAGCGCGCAACGATCCAGACTTGAAAATCGCCCCATAAATGCAATTCCGCCCTGAAACACAAGCCCGAGGACAGGACGCCCCCTCCTTCACCCACGTGCCTAAACAATTCTTTATTTCTTATTCCTCCTGACTGAGGGCAACCTTATTCCAGAGACCACAGAAGCCACAGTCTGCCTTCGAGACCCTGTGTGCCCAAGTGTATTTAAAGCATCTTGCTCTGCAAGGATCTTACCAAGCATCTTTGTCACTCTGGGGATTCGGGCCAACGAGCCTCATTAAAGATGCTCTGATTCTTTCCAAGACACTGATGCTGCTCTCAGCAAAGACACAGAGGCCCTGGGGCTCCGAGCATTCCCTCCTGCGTGGAGACGCCTCACCAAGGAAACGGGAGCTCGGCACGGCATGGACCTCCAGCTCTGGGGCTTGGTTCACCACAGAAGTCAGGGCAGCTTTGCGCCCAACCCCCAGTCCTTTCCTCCAGGTTTCTTTTCTGCCTTCTCCAGGAGCTCGTGCTTCCTTCCCAGCCGGGAAGGTTTCCTTGACGCTGGCATCTACCTAGGGATGCTGATTGCCCTTCAGAGAAGAATTCGGCCAGAGAGATAATAGATGCCAAAGTCAGAAGGGGAGCCCTGGGGGAGTCAGAGAGAATGCCGAGCAAGGCGTGGAGTGCTGCTTCTGTAATTTCCCCGGGGAGCTACGATCTGCCCTTGCTGGGAAATGAGGTCAGACAAACGGGTTTTTTAAATTCTCTAGGGCGACGAACAGAATGGAAGGGTTGCAGAGCGCAGGAGGATTTGGGGGAGCAGACCACAATTAGCAATATTACCAGGAACTTGGCACTTCCGAGATTTTTTTTTTTTAACTTTCACCGAATATTAATTGGGCTCCAGTTTTCCCAGACACAACAGTTCCCTCAAGTCTGAATCTTCCCTTCTGGATCCGCAGACTCTGCCGAGACATTTTTCTCAAGTCCCCAGATTTTAAATTATTTTTCGAGGCCAAACCGTCGCTCGTCACAAAAGGAACGTGCTCTTTATTCTAAGAGGAAAAGCCCCATGTCCCAGTGTCACTCATAAAGAGGGCGTTGATAGTGACTTCAAAAGAAAATGACTCCACCCAATTAAAACACGGGCAAAGGATTGAAAAGACATTTTCCCAAAGAAAATATAGAAGGACCAATAAACCTGGAAAGAGGTTTAACATCATTAGCTATCAGGGAAACGTGAATTGAACCTACAATGAGCTGCCACTGACATCTCCAAGGATGGCTATAATCAAAAAGTCAGATAATCGCAAGGGTTGTCGAGGATGTTGAGAAAAAGGAGCCCTCCTAAGGGATTGGAACATGGTGCAGCCACTTCGGCAAACAATCTGGCATCACCTTAAAAGGTTAAACATGGAGTTATCATGTGTCCTGGAAATTCCACTGATAGGCACATATCCAAGAGAACTGAAAACATATTTCTGCACAAAAACTTATATACATGTTTATAGCAGTATCATTCATGATAACCAACAAGTGGAAATAACCCAAACGTCCATCAACTAAGTAGTGGCTTAAAATTGTGGTATGTCCATACAATGGAATATTATTCGGCGATAAAAAGTACTCACTTGTGCCACAGCATGAATGAACCTTGCAAATATTATGCTAAGTGAAAGAAGCCAGTTGCAAAAGACCACAAATTGTATGATTTTATTTATATAAAATGTTCAGGCTAGGTAAACCCATAGACATGGAAAATAGATCAGTGATTGCTGGGGAGGAGGAGGTGAAAAGGAAGCAAGAGGAAGGGAAAATGGGGAGTGACTTTTCATGGGTAAGGCATTTTTGGGGGGTGATTAGAATGTTCTAAAATTATCCATTTTGGTGATGGGGATACGATTCTGTGAGCATTCTAAAATCCATTGAATTCTATATTTAAGTAGGTAAATTATGTGGCATTTGAATTGTATGTCTATAAAGTTGTGATTTTTAAAAGGGAATGTAAAGGAAGGAAATGATCTTTGAACTTATTGCCGAGGACCAAGTGACAGTCCCCAAGGTGAAGGAAGGAGAGCAGAGCCTCCCAGAAGCAGCCCGTGCGAAGTCCCTGTGACCAGAGAGTGCGTCACAAGGGCAGGCTTCTGCAAGGAGCACGGCGGGGCTGAGACTGAACAGAGAGTGGTGGAAGGGAACAAGTGAGAGAAGGATGGACAGCAGGTGGCGGCGAGATGCTGGCAGATCCTGCAGGCCCAGGACGGGAGTTGTGTCTTTCTCCTCAGAGCCCAGAAATGTATTATAAGAAATGGCCTTCACGGAGAGCAGATTGGAGAGAAGGAGGAGAGGAAAGCCAAGGACCCCTGGTAGGTCATGGAGCAGCTCAGGTGACAGCGACAACAAGTAGCACCCAGGGGTTTTCGATCACAGGTACCCTGAGGATCAAGCTCGTCAGCCATCACCATCTTCATTTGACACGTTGAGAAGTGAAGGAGTCAAGTGGCTCTTCGCTTGGGCATTCGGTAAATTCCATAACAGAGATGATGGGTGTCTCCATTTTTATGCTTAATGAAAACAGGAAATCTGGTTCCTCATCCCCCCACTGCAAAAAAAAACAAATTTCCACTTGATACCAAGCTGGCACTTGTTTTGCTCCCTCCTCCTCAGAGCACAGGGATTTCTGTTCCTCCTCCTGGGTTTGCTGAAAGTAAGTGGAACAATGCCCAGTGCTCGAGCAGGAGCCCAGGGGACAGGAGGCTTCTTTGGAAGCCCAGCTCCTCTGCTGATTCACAGTAGCCTGAGGCTTAAGCCCTCCCAGCCTCAGGTTCCCATCCAGAAAAAGGGTGATAAGATGAGTGCTTGGTTCAGGGGATTGTCGAGAGAATTAAGTTAAAAAAAAAAATCCCATAAAGAGCTTACAGCAGAGTCTGGTATATGTCAAGTGTCCAGTAACAGTTGGTCATAATCATCATTTTCATAGTTTTCATTACTTTGCATGAAAAACAAACACGACAGCAGGCTACTCCTCTCCTCTCAGCCTCGGGTGGCTTTGACATTTCATTGGCTCCTCTCTGAGCAAAACTCTCCTCTCGTGTCCCCTGTGCAGCAACCAATAGTCCAACATCTGGGCCTGAGAACTGACCAAGACAGGGGCATGAAAGCCTGGGGCTCTGGTGGACAGCTGGCACTCGGATGCAGAGGACCTGACCCAGATTCAGTATTTGTCTGCTTTGCATTCATTTCATATCTCCAGTGGAATGGAAGGCTCTCTCCAAATGCCCAAGCAGACACACGCGCCCACGGCCAGCCTCCTCGGCAACTTACCTGTGCCTTTGCCCTGGCCCAGTGCTTAGAAGGGCCCCATGTTCGGTTCAATGCTCTGGCCCCAAGCTTAGAAGGGCCAGTTCAATGCTCTGCTCTCACTGTCTTGAAGTTCTTAATAACGTTTTAACAATGGGCCCTCCCTGCCTTGTCCTTTTGCACTGGGTCTGATTGTCACGGGTCCTGCGATATGGCCCTGTCGTCCTTCCAACCACTAGCAAGCACAGGGGGCAGTGGAGATGTGAGAGACAAGCCACAGGCTGATTTAGAATCAAGAGGGGAAGCCTGGCACCGGCTGTGGCCACGGGCATGGGCCTGGCTTCTGCGCCAGTGTGGAAGGTGGCCGTTACGATATAAGTGGCCATATCAAGAGCTAAAGGGGGCTCAGGAACCACTGCCCTGTTCTCAAGCTCTCCCCTCACCCCCTCACACACACGTGGGCGCGTACACACACACACACACACACACACACACACACACACACACACACACACACATACAGTCCAGTCCAGGGCCCCAGTATCTCTTCAGGCTAAGAACAAGTGCCATGTCTGCTTTAGTGTCCCTAGGCTGCCATAACAAAGTAACACAGACCGTGTGGCTTAAACAACAGAAACTGGTTATCTCTGAAATGTAGTTATTATTTATTATATACTAAATAAACGAGACGTTTTTCTTCCCAGTTTTGGAAGCCAGAAGTCCAAGATCAAGGTGTCACCAGGGTTGGTTTCTCCCGAGGCCTCCATCCTTGGCTTGTCAGTGGCTGTGTTTCCTTATGTCTACAATCTTGCTCTATGTGTATTTGTGTCCCTATCCCTTCTTCTTATAGGGACACCAGTCACACTGGCTTAGGGCCCACTTGAATGACCTTATTTTAACTTTATTCCCTCTCTGAAGACCCCATCTCCAAAGGAGGTCACAGTTGGAGGTGCCGAGGGTTAAGACTTGAACAAATGAATTTGGGGAGCGATGGTTAATGGTATGTGTCAACTTGGCTGGATCATGGGGTGCCCAGATATTTGGCTGAACGTTATTTCTAGTTGTGCCTATGAGGGTATATCTGGATGAAATTAGCCTTCAAATTGGTGGACCCAATAATTAGTTTGCCCACTGAGGGCCGACATAGAACAAAAAAGGAGGAGGAAGAGAAATTTGGCCCTCCCTGCCTGACTGAACTGGGACATCTGTCTTCTCCTGTCCTCATTACTCCTGGTTCTCATGGCTTCAGACTCGAACTAATTACGCCATTGCTTCTCCTGGGTGTGCAGCTTGCAGCTGGCAGACGGTGAGACTTCTCAGGCCCCGTAACGGTGTGAGCCAGTCCTGACAATAGACTTCTCTTCCTGTGTGTCTCTAGGAAGAACCTGTTAGTTCTGGGGACCCTGACTAGTACCGCAGAGGACACAGCTCAGCCCGCAGCAGTGTCCTTGGACACAGTGTCCTTAAAAAGGCAGCGTGGCTATGCCATCCTGGGACCGTGGGGTGGTAAATGGCACGTGTGCACATGTACGTGTGTGTGTGTGTGTGTGTGTGTGTGTGTGTGTGTGTTGACACAAGTCTTCATACAAAGGCTCCACTTTGGGCCTCTGAAGCAGGTGTCAGAGGCCCCCATTAAATCCACATGCTCTAACCTGTTCGCCGCCGCCCCCACCAGGCTCTGCAGCATCCATCAAAACACCACCTGACAGGCACAGAGAACTGAGGCAAAGGGCAAGCTCCTCAACCCCAGCTCTACCTCTTCACACCTGTAAAGTGGGGACACTTTCCCAAACCACGGCAAGGGTTATGTTAGCTAACGCAGGAAAGCACTGAGCACAGCGGCACTCAGTGAATAACAGCCGTGATTGACCCCTGTCTGCAGGTCGCTCGCAGTGCTGGTGGTCCTGCTCATTCAGCCTGGGAATTACGTGTAAATAGTTCTTCAAAAGCTCTGCAGCTTCCAGGGCAGAGTTTTAAATTTCTTTTGTGGATTACCCAGGGCCCCGAGATGAACCTTCCTGGACAGTCCAAATCCTTACTTGACTCTCCTGGCAAAGAGTTTGTCATTATAATGCTCGTCGCTTGAATTTTCTTTATGCTAGTCTTGACTTTGAGTCTTCAAATTTGTGGTCGATTTGATAATCTTGGCTGTACATATTTGTATGAGCTGTACTAATGGATCTTGACCTTTTCTTTTTCTGGTGTGTGTGGGGGGAGGCGATTACTTATTCTAAGAAACCATATATAAATTGAGGGAAAATTTAATCTGATGAGGGGAAGAGTCATTGGAATACGATTGAGTTTTATAGGTGCTAATGTTTTATTCGTGTTTGGAAATCCAGCTAATGACTTAGAAAGTGAATGAGATTTTCATGCTTTCCAGGTGAGCCTGTGATAGGCAGATAATAGGAGCTGTGAAGGCAGGAGGTCCATCGACCTGTGGAACTTTTAGAATCACTCGATTCTATCCCCTCGATGCAGACGTACAGCTTAGGACAGATATCATAGGCTTGTTCACCAAACATCCTTTGCCATCCCTGGCTCCCTTCTCACTTGCCTCCTTCCTCCATTGCAGCTGGAGGAAGTCACGTGACATCATTCTGACCAATGGGGCCTAAGCAGAGAGGCCTCCCCCAGAGGATGATACTAGAAAACAATTCCATTTTTTTTATAAAAAGAAACAGGAAGTTTCTGGTACCATTGGCCCTCCTTATTTCACCCTGACCTGTAACCTTTGAACTCAGATATCATGTCTGGGGCTACAACAGCCATCCCAGGGCCACGGGGCAACAATAGAAGAAAGTGTTCTTGATAGCCGAGGCGAAAGACAGATGAGACGAGAGTCCTTGAGCGGTTGAGCCAGCTCTGAACTCCTTGTCACGGGAGAAACATAAGTCCTGATTTGCTGGAGCCACCAGGGGCAGGTTTTCCAGCACCTGCTGTCACATGCACTTCTAACGGACAAGTAGCTCGGCGCACATTCTCAAAGCCTTCGGGAGCATTTGGGGGGCCTTTTAAAACTATTGATCCAGAGAAACCCCTGAACGAGGGTTTGGGCAGCCTCAAGCGGAAGCGCTTGGGCAGATAACTAAGCAGATGGAACAGCCACGCTCGCACAGTGAGAAAACAGTAAGAGAAAGCTGGACCTGGGCATGGAGACGAGGGTGAGTTGGAGGCGGAGCTCAGGGTGGCTGTTGGCTCAGCCTGAGGGAGGAAGGAAGGAATGCATCGCATCGTCTCTACCTGCGTGTGCCGCGTGTATGTATCGCCTCGTCTGCTGGCACGGCTCTGTGCTGTCATGTCGCAGGAGCCGTAATACCAAGCAATGTGTGCACTTCACGCTACAGTTTGCACAGCAGTTGAGCCTTTCCTTCATCTTCTGATCAGTCCAGCTGTGTGGGGTTCTGGAAGTGTCAGGGGGAAGAGGACGCGGGAAAGAGATGGGGGACTGAGAGCCTGAGCCGCCCCCCGAGGGGGTGACCTCTAGGAAAGCTGTCTACGTGGCCGAGGCCTCCGGTGCTCAGAGGCCGTTCTGGGACCTCGGTTCAGTGATGGTGATGGCTGGGAGGATGAGGGGCTGTGAGATGGGGGGCTGCAAGATGGGGGGCTGCGAGATGAGGGGCTGTGAGATGGGGGATTGCAATGTGAGGGGCTAGGCAGAGTCCATGGGCAGATGCGGGCTGGTGAGAATGACCAATGCCCAGTGAGGAAAGGCTGGGGAGGAGCTGACATCCGGCCCCTCTGTGGGCATCTGCCTTTCCGGAAGCCCCACCCCTACCCCCCGTCAGGCCAGCCCCATCTCACCTCCCCTACAGAGGTTCACGGGAGAGGCTGGCAGGCTCTGGGCGATAAGCGGGCTCTTGCCTCCCCACGTTTCTCCCCTCTGTGTGCTGTGCACAGGGAGCATCATTGTCACGTCAGCCGCGGGCTTACGCCCATTAATGAGCCGGACTGCTGCCGCTGCCTCCTCCATTCACCCGTTTCCACCAAGCCCCCGGGGCGGACACTATGGCCGCAGCTTCCCTTCTGACAAATGTGAAGATTCCAGGTGGCACTGAGGGCAGCTTAGCCAGGCCGGAAGACCCGCCCGGGGACGTGCAGTTAAACACCACTGGGCAGGACAGACAGATCCCGGTGACCATGGGGCAATGCTGGGCTGAGGACGTGAAGGCCGGACGAATCGTCATGGGACCAGCTCTATGAGACAAGCGCTGTGTCACCTGGTCACCTTTTTTTTTTTAAGTCTCACACAACCCTGATCCCATTTTGCAACAGAGAAACTGAGTCTCAAACCACATATATCGTTTATCTGAGCATCTGGCACAGCCACTAAGCAGAACAGCCAGAATTTAAGCCCATTTTTCTAGCCCTAAATGCCGTCAGAAAGTAGATCAAGTGTCCATGAAACACCCCTAAGATTCTGTGTTCCAGAGCCCTCGTGGACGACGCAAACCCGTGTCAATGCCTGCATGTCACCATCGGGGCATCGTGGAAGCAGAAGCCCCCTGTGCGTTGCGGGGCGGGGGGCAGGGAGGGATTGTCTGCCCTCTGCTCACCATACACAGGACCTGGGGCTCAGGGTTCTCAGGCTAAGGATCTGAGACCCCCTGGTAGGCCCATCACAACTGCAGTGAAACCCATCATCACTTCCGCCACGGTTGGCACCCGGGTGCCAAGCACAGCGCCAGGCCCCGCAGAGAGTTCTTCTGTGTACAGCGTGCAGCATCCTTGCAGGCCACGGTTCTTCCGTTTTACAGACGATGCCACCGCGGGTGAGAGAGAGAGAGGGTTTCATGACTTCCCCACGGGCAGGGCAGCTGGTAAGAAAAAGACCCGAAAGTCACACCCAGGTCTCTGTGACGCCCCTCCCCCTGATATGTGGGAAGGGGGGGGGTCTTACCAGGGAAACGGCCCAGGTGCAGGTTTTGGATTTCTGGAAAATCAGGACAAGCAGATTTTTATGCCGTCAGCATGAAATGCCAACCGCCCCGGCACCTCTGTGTGTGTCACGCATGCGTGCTTTACGAGGCAACTGTGTGTGGGAATCGCTTTCGCACCGACCCCAAAATGCCCAAGCTGTCGGCATCTCTCCGGAAGCATGACTCCTTGGCCAGTCTGCTCTGGGTCTTCCTTTGAGAGCCCTGGACACAGAGGTTCCCAGTGGGGGTGGCTGCGTTCGACATGACGGAAAGGGATGCAGGCAGACCTGGGCTTGGATTCAGGCTCCGTCACCTCCCAGCTGTGTGGCCTTGGGCAAGTTATGGAACCTCTCTGAGCCTCAGTTTCCTCATCTGCCAAATGAGGATAATGATGCTGAACGCACAGGGTGGTTGAGGATGTAGAGGAAATAATTGTACCTCCTCATTGGGATCACAAAGCCTTGGCTCTTGGGTCCTGCTGACCGCCTGCCCCAACAACCCACCCTGACGCCAGGGACTCTGGCCTTTAATCATTTGTGTTCAGTTACTCAGATGTACAGTTGTCCTTCCCGCTCAAAGTTGTTCCCATATCCTGCCTCTCTACCTGTACCCTGCTAAACACATAGACCCTCCCAGTCTCTCTCTCTCTCTCTCTCTCTCTCTCTCTCTCTCTCTCTCTCACACACACACACACACACACACACACACACACACACACACACACACGTGTGTGTAAACACATGCACATGTACGCAGGACTCACAGGTACCTGGTTAGTCCCCACATCCATGAGACAACAGCTTTCCAGGGCATCCTTCCCGCGCTTGTTTCCGCTGGCATGGATTCACCCCCTCGCCGCATCGGGGCACCGCCTGCCCCCTGGGATGTGTCCGCAGGTAAGAACCACATCTGCATCCGCTCTGCACCGCGGACTGCCCAGGTGGGAATCCCAGCTCCACTCCTTCCTGTCTGTGTGCACCTGGGTGATGATCTCACCTGCAGGAAATAGGAAACCTGGCTGCGGGCGCTCACACGGAGGGACTTACCTCTCTGTCCCTCGTGAGGACTCAGAAGGTGGGCAGTGACCGGCAGGGTTCCATGTCTCCTTCATGTCAGGGCCAGCATCCTGCGGTCCTCCAGCTCCTCCCCTGGACCGCTGTTTCTGTGAAATGATTAGTGTTGTGTGCTCAGCGCCGGGCGCCATGTTTACATCCAGCCAGGGAGACAGAGGGAGGGGGACATGGAAGGGTCCATCCTCTCTTGTCAAAAGCGACTGTCCATGTCTGTTGGTGTCTCATTGGGCAGAACGGTAGCAGTGCTGCAAGCTCAGGGGACTCCCACCCACCGTGGTGTCCCAGCAGTGACCTGGTGACAACTGCTGCTCTCACGCCATACACCCTACAGGATCACTGTCAACGCCCCAGTCCCCTGTCCCCCACCATTAGCTTCCACTCTGTCTCCTCTCTTTCCCTATTTATTACTGACGATAAAACAAGGAACAAGAGGAATGGCTTTCAATGGGCTTAAAATGTACATTAAAAAAATGTAAGTCTGGTACAAACTTAAGGCTTTATTATGAGTAACCAATTATCAGAGACACCTCAAAGGGTTGTGACATTGAGGTTGGCAATTGCTGCTCTGTAGAGCAGGTCGAAATGGTCAACGCATGGGAGAAACCAATTTACAATAGGTTAAATGGGTTGTGGTTTCAAGCGGGCCGTCTTAAATAGACTTCCCCGTAAACTGTCCAAAAGCCAGCCCAGAGGCCGCCATGCCCGCGTCCCTCATTGAATCACCTTCATGCTCAAGATGGCTTGTGTATAAAAACTCATCAGACCGTGCCAAAACTGGAAGATATTCCTTTGATTTATAGTCAAAGGACTGTAGTTCTTTTCCTTTGCGAGTCTAGATTTACGAACGATCCTCCCTCCCCCAACATGCATAAGTTTAATATTCTTTTGATACATATCTCTGTATGTTCTCCGTTTCTCTGATTTTTGTTTAATCACCTCGCAGATTATTTTTACTTTGCCTACTAAAACTTTGGAAAGAAATCAAAGCACACCTGGCCCACGAAGTTCACGGTATCTGCTTGCCGTTCTCCCTCTGTACAGATCTCCAAATCTCTGGAAGTGGGCGGAGGCAGGGGTCATGTTCCCCCTTGCCGCACTGAACTTGAATGGTGGTTCTCAGCCATGACAGGAGGTGGTGTAGTGCCTGTAACTAGTTACGAGTAGTAGAGTTTACAAATGATTTACTCTTTTCCCTTTTAACGAGCTGGAGCAAAGTCAAGGTTTTCCTTCCATTCTTGGCCCCTGTGCTCCAGCTTGCTTTTTCTCCAGAGGGAGGGCAGGGATGGTGGTCTGGCTGGGAGCAGGATACCAGGCATAAGCAAAACCATAACCATGTGTCACCTGTGCCAGAAAGAGAGTGAGTGCTATTGTTGATGGGAGTGAATAGTTGGGGATGGTTATATCCACTCAGGAACTGTTTCTTAAGCTCCTATTGTGTGCCAAGCACAGTCTTCATTTTAGGGCACACAGCAGGGAAAACACGAACATGATCCCTGTGTCATAGGCTTACACCCATGTGGAAGGCACAGACAAGAAATGAGACAAATAGAGAAGATTATTAGACTGCGATAAAGCACCGCATTCCATCAGTGGATGCTGAAATAACATCGCATTACAAATCGCTCCAGAAGCCCAGGGCCTTGCATCGGCAGGCATTCATTTCTCATTTATGGTCACAGCAGAGCAGCTGTGGTCCTTCTGGTTTCAGCTGGGCTTGGCTTCCAGCTCCAGGTCAAGTTCAGGTTTGCATCCTGTGTCTCTCATCCTCTTTGGCTCAGCGGCACCCGGATGAGTACTTTTCATGGTGAAGAGCGGTTCAAGAAGGCAGAGCCGGCTGTATGAACACATTTAAAGCTTCTGCTCAGATCATATTTGCTAAAGTCCTTGGCCAAAAACAAGTCACATGACCAAGCCCGAACTTAGGACGGCAGGAAGTATGCAGGAAGAGGAGAGGAAATATTTGACAAATGATAATTGAGTCCATCACAAGCGTTTAAAAGGAAATAACAGTGGTGGGGGTAGGGAGGCTGTTTCATGTAAGGTGGTCAGGAAGGGCGCCTTTGAGGGTAGTTAAGATACCTCACCCTATGAAAAGGAGAGAATGGCGTACTCCGCACACATCCATCGATGCAAAGGTCCTGTGGCAGGAAGGTGCTGGGTGGTGTCCTGGAATTACAATGGAACCAGTGTGCTAGGGATGTGGTGAGCAAGGAGGAGATGGGGGTATGGGAGAGGTGGAGAAGCAGCCAAGGACAGGATCCTAAGGGATTAAAGATTTGGGTTTTATTTCAAGTTCAGTGGGCAGCCACTAAAGAATTTGAGGCAGTGAAGCGATACAATCTGATTTGTATTTTCAAGGCGTCCCTGTAGCTGCACTGAGGAACATGGATTAGAGATGTTGGTCTTGATTACGATGGCGGCCATGTTGATGGGGGAGGAATAGATAGATTGGCCATATATGCAGGAGGCTCAATAGCCAAATATCACAGTACCTCTTCTTGAGAAACCAAGAAGTAGTTCTCTCCCATAAATTTGGTTAGTATTTCGTAAAATCCGAGTACATCCCTGGAGTGCGTCCCACCTATGAACGTCATCTGTCACATGACTTGGGGTGAGGGGAAGGCGGAGCATCCTCACATAACCTGGATGTGGAGGTATACACCCCACTGGGAATCGACCCTGCATTTGCAAGCCTGTGGCTTTCAGAGTCTTAGGAAAGAAGCCACCTTTATGCAGTACTGGAGTCAGCCTTGGAGAGGGTTGATGAAATCCTCATGTTTGGACAATGAATGAAGCCTCCGCCACGAGAATCCATGGCAACGGCCTGGATGCAGAGCTCAGCCTCACAAGCAGGAGGTTACACGCCCAGGCCACAGGTCACTCACATGGCGGGACCCAGCGTTCTGCCCAGGGGTGTGCTGACAGCCCCGTGCTGGACCATCCTTGTAATTCATTTGTCCCGTTGCATGTGTTACAAATGCCTGTCCCGACCGGCGGGACTTAGTTATTCGTGGGGGCGAGGAGGATCCAACCTGAGAAAAACAGGCGAGACAAGGGAGCGGAGGCAAGACAGTATTCTGATCAAGCCTCAAACTTTATTTTTTGAACAGATGTATTTATACAGCGGAGACAAAGGGGGGCAGGTCTACTTAGGCGGGTGGATGTTTGGCACAAACTTATTGGTTCTTAGCAGGTGGGGTGAGGAGCAGTGAGGGTCGCAGGAAGCGGGGGGGCAGGGAGGAGGTAGGTACGCACAGCGATAGCCTATCACCAGAGCACCAGCAGCCATGCGTGGGCGGCGGGGCGTTCCCGGAACAACTGAGACCGTAAGGGGGCTGGGTGTACTGTTAAGTAAACGGGAAGCTCAAGCATGGTTCTGGGCTCCCACAAATGCCGAGTGGAGAAGCGATGACAGTGGATGCTACAGGCCAGAGGTAAATCAATCCTGAGTGACCACTGGCCCGATGGCTCTACAGAGCCATGATCTCTCTCCTTCAGGCTGGCTAACTCCTGGCTCCTTGCTCCAGACCCGTCAGCTCGGGAAGAGCACCTGCACAGGTTTTCATCACAGGGTTGACCTTGGCCCTTCTCTCAGCCAGCCCACCACGGTAGCATAGGCACACCCTGTGGAGTGTACGGAGCCCGACCCCACGGAGCTCTGTCTGCTCCCCTGATTCACAGAAGGCTCTGTGCACCCACTTTACTCCTTGACGAGACTGCCCTGCCCTTCCTGTCGGGAAACTTGGCTCGATGCTTCACAGGCCTGTCAGCAGATAAAGCAAGACATATACCGGCAGCAGGAAGCCGACGTTAAACACAGAAACCTCTTCCGATCACCTTTGTATCGGCCTGTTCTGCGTAGAGGACACTTGGCATGCGTTCACAGGAGCCAGGTTCCGGACATGGAGAATTCATCAGATGCGAGGCAGTCCTTGCTTTCCAAGGCTGGTCCCTTCCTGTCTTCTGGGTCTCGGCACGGATGTCACTTCCACCAGGAAGACTTCCTTGACTACTCTGCCAAAGTCAGGACCGCTGTGTCACTTGCTTTCGATGACACCATCTTGTTTTCCCTTCGTGGCATTTACAATAATCTTCCTTATTTGGGTACTTGTTTACTACCTGTCTCTCCCAGTTAGACTCAGCTTCATGAGGGCTGAGATCTCGTTTACTGTATCCTGCCGCATAGCACAGGATCTGGCACTTGGACATTTGATGGA
>PVKZ01006738.1:0-21678 GCA_004027375.1 Macroglossus sobrinus | reverse complement strand
ACCTCCTGTGGAGGCTGAATATTCTACAGCCCTGATTACAGCTTTTCCACGGTACCCTGAGGTGATGCTTTCACGGCCAGAGCAGGTTCAGGTTCAGCATCCAACCTTGTCGGAAGTCACAGTTCAACCTTTGGACCTAGAACTTACCATAACTCCAGAATCTAATATTGAGGTTGAACCTTCTCCAACTATGCTGGAGAACCCAACTCAGCCTCCAGAACCACCTAAGGAGGATGTAGTTCAACCTCCACTGCATCAGGAAGTGAGAGTTCCAATACCAGATCAGGATCAAGATCAGCATCCACTGTCGTCAGATGTCACTGATGAACCTTTGGAACTGGGCCTTACCTTAACTCCAGAACCTATTACAGAAGCTGAAAATTCTACAGTTCCTCCAGAGTACCCTGAGGTGACACTTCCACATCCAGAGCAGGTTCAGAGACAGCATCTAAACCTAACAGAAGCCACAGTTCCACCTTTGGACATGGGACTTACCATAAGCCCAGAATCCAGTATCGAGGCTGAACCTTCTCCAATCATTCAAGAAACCCCAGTTCAGCCTCCAGAGCCACCTAATGAGGTTGTAGTTCAACCTCAATTGTATCAGGAGGTTCCAACTCCAGGTCAAGATCAAGTTCAGCATCCACTGTCACCGAATGTCACAGTCGAACCTTTGGACCTGACCTTTACCTTCACTCCAGAACCTACAACAGAAGTCAAACATTCTACAGCCTTGCAGGAGACTACAGCTTCTCCAGAGTACCCTGAGGTGACACTTCCACATCTAGATCAGGTTCAGAGTCAGCTTCCAAGCCTGGCTGAAATCACAGCTCAACCTTTGGACACGGAATTTACCGTAACTCCAGAATCCAGTATCGAGGTTGAACCTTCTCCAAACATTCAAGAAACCCCAATTCAGCCTCCAGAGCCACCTAATGAGGTTGAAGTTCAACCTCGATTGTATCAGGAGTTGACAGTTCCAGCTCCAGGTCAGAGTCAAGCTCAGCCTCCAACATCACCCAGTGTCTCAGTTTATACCCTAGACCTGGGGCTTTCCGTAACTTCAGAACCTACAGAGGCTAAACATTCTACAGCTGTACAGCAGACTACAGCTCCCTCTCCAGAACACCCTGAGGTGACACTTCTACATCCAGAGAATGTTCAGAGTCAGCATCCAAACTTGACTGAATTTACAATTCAACCTGTGGACCTGGATATTACCGTAACTTCAGGATCTAATGTGGAGGCTGAAACTTCTCCAAACATGCTAAAGACTCCGATTCAGCCTCCAGGGACACCTAGTGGGCGTGTAGTTCAATATCCATTTCAAGAGGTGACTGTTCCAACTTCAAGTAAGGATCAAGGTCAATATCTAAAGTCACTCACTGTTACAGTTCATCATGTGAACCTGGAGCTTGCCGTAACTCCAGAACCTACTGCAGAGGCTAAACATTCTACAGCCCTGACGAATACTACAGCTCCTCCAGAGTACCCTGAGGTGACAGTTCCACATACAAAGCAGGTTCAGAGTCAGCATCCAAACATGACTGAAGTCAGAATTGCAACTGTGAACCCAGAAGTTACCATAACTCAGCAACCAGAGTCATCTCAGACAGTTTCTCCAACAACTGAACAGAATGCCACCATAAGCATCGACATATGTAAGCTCTGTGCATGCAAAGATGAGACGCTGTCATGTATTGGTCTAAGCCCAAAGCAGAGGCTCCGCAGAGTACCTGTGCCAGAGTCCAATATCTACAACGGCACCTTCACCATCTTGTAAGAATTGCTTTCCTTATTTGTTCTCTGCATCCTGCCTGACATGGCAGCCTTTTCCCTCAAGGTCTTCCTGGGCCTTCCTCATCTTCCTAACCCATGTTGACTGACTTTCTGTTTTTACCTTTGTTTGTCAGCTATCCCTTACCTTCATTCTTACTATTGTTTTTCCTTTCTCCAGCCTCTTACTAGTAATTGACCTTATTTTTCCTTATACATTTTTTAGTCCCATCATTTCTTTCCTTAATCTCTACTCTCCTTACACTTTTGCTCCATCCTCTTACAGCAACATATTCTCCTTATCTCATTGGTGGTGGTGATAACAAAGTGGTTAAGAGTAGAGATTCTAGAGCCAGACTGACTGGGTTTGAACCGAGGTATGTCATTTATTAGCTTTGTGACTGAATTTCCTTATCTGTAAAACTGAGGTTTACCATAGTTATCATCTCATAGGATTATCGTGAGATTTAGATAAGTTAATACATGTAAAGCACTTATATCAGTGCCTAACATATATTTGTGTTAGCTATTATTATTCAATCCCTCAGTTATGTCCAGAACTCATCTTTGCAACCTGGCTTTATATATAGCACCCATTATATGCCCAACTATGGGAGCCACAGAAGTATGACATTGTTTCCAGAACATAACAATGATAGGTGGGAAGAAAAGGAATGTGCATAAAAATAATTAATACTAAAAGAGATACATACCATAGGTGCTGTAATTCACCAGAATTTATAGTCACTGGGGTGTGGAGGTCAGGGAAAGCTGCAAGGATTAGCTAGAACTTTAGTTGGTACTTAAAGAGTGGCTGTGACTTGTTAAATAGAGAAAATATAGAGAGAACAGTCTAGGCAAAGGCATGGCTGCAGGAATGATCAGGATTTAATAGACCAGTGTGACTGTAAAGAATTGGGTTAGGAAGCAATGAAAGATATGATTATGAAAAACCTTGGCTATCAGCTATAGGGTTTGAAAGTTACATTGTCAAATAAGGATTGCTACTGAAAGTTTTCAAGCAGGAGAGACAAATGATTAAAATAAGAGGATTATTGTTGATTCCATATGTAGAGCGATCTAGAGAAGAAAACTTGATTCAGGGAGAACAAATAGAATGCTCTGGCCAAATCTAGAAGGAAAGTGGAAAAGGACTGAATTAGAGTGGTTGTGATAGGAGTAGAAAGAAGATCCTGAGTACACTATAAAGGAAGCACTGTTGATTTAGTAACTGACTATAGTTGGGGGATAGGATATACAGGAAAGAGAAAAATCAAATATCACCCTATAAAGTTTGTGTCCTCGGTGATGAGAATGATGGTGATATAACTGGTGAAAACACAGCAGTTGGGAAGGAGGGCCAGTTTGAGGGAGATGATTTTAGTTTTAGGCATCTTTTATTGGTGAGCATAAAGCAGCCGGAAGGCTTCTGGTTGAGTGGAAATGTCCACTAGGCAGAGTGGCAAGACAGGTATCTGGTTGACTTTTTCTGACCTTCCTGAAAAATATGTATATGAACTGAATAGATAAGTCATTACATAACTCTGTGGATACAGAGTTAGTGGTTGAAAACAAATCTCAGAAATTTAGCAGCTTCTTTTAAACACGTGTAATTCATGGACACATTCTCTGTGTTTTTTGGGGAAAAGATCACAGAAGTATTATATTAGGATAAAATGTGAAAATCCCACCTAACCCTTCCTATTATTCCTGTTACCATTTTGGTGTGTGTCCTTCCTTCTAATCTCTCTTCTTTACATTTTTTCCTGTAATGAGGTAACACTTTACTCCTTGCTCAGTAATTTGTGCTTTTCCCTATGCAATATGTCTGTGACATCTTTCCATATTAGTTCCTGTCATTTTGAATTGCCCTTATCCTTCTGACATCTGGAGAGATTTCAATAGAGGGCACTGAGCTAAAACTTTGGTATTTACATTCTTTATATTTATTTGTTAATAATGATAAATTTTTGCCATTTTCTGCTGAATTGTTTATTATCTCACTGATGTGTAGAAGCAGTCATTTTAGACACATAAGTGACTTTGGAAAAAAATACATTCAAAGTAATTAGCTGGCATTACATTCAAAGTAATTAACTTCCTATCACAGATAGGAAGTTCAGATTTTGAGGAGATGCCTCATTGTTTGTGCCAGTGGCCCCACAGTTCTGTCTTTATTAATTGTGCAAACTGGGAAGCTGATAGCTGTGAAAGTTAGAAAGCTGGTATTTTCTGTATTTGAATATTCCCTCAAGGTCGTCATGATTCTTTTACTTATGCTGTTCATTCTTTTCCTACCTATTCAAGGATATGAACTGTGTTTCTTCACAGAAATTTCCAAGGAAACTCTATTTCTTACATTGATGAAAATATATGGAACTCATACCGTTGGGCTGAGAAACTGTGAGTATATTCTCTCCAAATATGAATTTAAAAAACTAACTGCATTGTAAGATCCTTCTTGGTCCAAGATTTTGAAGTCGGTCGCTCTGAGAAAAGGCCTTTCCCCATACATATTCCAAATCAGCCTCTATAGATTGCAATTCTGTGTTTATTTTTAAAATTAAATTTGGAGGACTTTATTTAAAATATGAGTCAGTTTAAACTTATTTTCCGTTATAACAAATAATACATGATTATATTCGCAATATATAAAAATGAGATAACAGGTATAGTAAAAACCCTCCTTGTGCCCTAGTCCCCCACCCCTGGGGTAACTGCTATTCTGAGTCTAGTATATATTCTTTCTAATCTTTTTTGCTTCTATTTGCCTGTGTACATATTTACAGATAGGAAAATAGGTTTGTTGTGTGATTTTCATTTCTTTTTTACATAAATAATAACATCCTATAACTTGATTCTTTCAAGTCATGATATTTCTTAAATTTCTCTCTTTCCCAATACATAGACAGTTACCCCAATTTGAACCTCCTGTAAATATTCTGTAGTATGGATATTTAGATTATGTTGTTTTCTTGTTACATATATTGCTGCAACAAACATTCTTAACCATGCATCTTTGCGAACATGGGCAGATATTTCTGTAGGATAAGTGTTTAGAAATGGCATTGTTGGGATGAAGATTATGTAGATATAAAATTTTAATTGCCCTCAAAGAAGTTGTGCCAACTCACACTCCAATAAGTAGGCCGTGACAGCATTCATTTCTCCATGCCCTGCCATCACTGGATATTCTCCATTTTTTGGTTGATCTCATGGGTGAATAAAAGAGGTGGCATCTAAATTTGAATTTTTCTAATTACCTGTGAATTTAAATATCTTTATATGTTTACTGAACATTTGTATTTCTTCTCTGAATTTGCCCTATCCTGTGCCCATTTTTCTGTTGTTTATCTTTTTATATTCATTTGTAGAAAAAGTCAGTTTAGGCATTTGTGATATGGGGAATAATTTAATTAACTGACACTTTTTATGACAGTTTATATGTCATATCATTAGTTCAACTTCAGTAGACAAGTCATTAATGACATCTGAATTAATAATAAAGACAATAGTCATAATAATCTAAAAGTAGGGATTATGACCACCCTAAAATAGATCTCCACCTTAGTCTGATATCTTATTAGTAATGGAAAAAAATGCTAGAACCAGGTAATTTTTTTAATTTATGAATTTTTTAAAAACTATAAAATAGTTTTTTATAGTTTTGGAAAATAATTTATATTTTCCATGATGCTATCTGCTTGGAGACTTTATTTCCCAAACTTGTAAGAAACATGAAGTCATTTGGCACAAAAATAAATAACAGTAGTTTCCTCTGGGGCATAGAGGTAGTGGGACAAGAATAGGAGAAAAAACTTTGGATTGTATTCTACTTGCCTTTGGAATTTTGAGCTGTGTACTATATAGTACATATTTTTAATTGAAATTTAAACAGTAATTTTTTAAAAGCATGTGTTTGGGAATTTATACACAGTAAGCCGAGTCTGGTAAGGTTTGAAGATTTCTAAGTCAGTTTGAGATTTATACCTTGTAAGGCAAAGTCCCTGACTTGGAGTCAGTGGTCCCCCTGGGCAGGACTTCTTGACCTTTTTTCTCCACCTTTGTGTATCTTTGGTGATCTGTGAAGCCTGCATTCTTGGGATTATGTTTTTAAATGTATAATTAGTTAGAATGTATAAGAAATCAAAGGAAACATATTGAAATACAGTTTTCAAAATATTTTTTAAAAGATTATTGACATAGCAATAAATTTGTTTCTCTTAACATATTAAGTAACAAGATATAATGGTAAGCCTAATGACTTGTAACTCCAAGTAAGGATGAGAATAAATATTTTGAGATATCTGCAAGAAATATGTAGTATGAAAATATCTGTGATTTCTCTTGGTAACCAAGTTAACTACTATACTGCTAATCTATTGAGGTTTGTTGTCTCCATTTATAACAGAAGAAAATGCTAATTTTAGTTAGAAGTTTGTGAAAATAGAGATATAATTTTATTTCCCATCTAAGTCTGGTCTCCTGAATTCAATCCTATTCACAGACCTCTGCCCTAAAGAGATAATCCACAAATGGAAATTTCATGTTCACTTTTGCATGTATTCAAGAAAATGCAGTTTTCTAGGGAAAGGGTCCAAAACTTTTACAAAATTCTCAAAGGGCTCTTGTCTCAAAGGATTAAGAGTCACAATGTGGGGAAGAAGAAAGACATTTATTGTTCTGTAAAGCTGTACTTATTCTCAAATGATAATAAATGAGTGATCTCTTTTAAATAAAAATAGAATATCTGAAAATTGATACCCATCACTTTCTGAATTCATTGAACAAATAGTTATGGAGCATCTGCTTTGTGCCAGGAACTGTTTTACATGCAAGGTTACAGGCTCAAGAGCAAAACAGACAAAATGTCCCAGTTCTCAAGAGGTTTACAAGTATATAATATAAAAGTAAATAGATAAATATAATAAATAGCTAGCTATAATTTCAAGGATTTCTGTCTCTGAATCAATTCTAGAATGGCCAGTCATTTGTATTATGTATATAGGTAAGTCCCCCCCCTAAAACAAACAAATAAACAAACCCAGAACCCTCTCAGTTTTTTAGAAGTTACAGAGGTGGGGAGAAGGATAAATTTCAGTAATATAGAATCGGGAATGAATATTATAAAATTCAGAGGATTGCCTTAGTGAAAGGAGGTCTGGTCAGAAGTTAAATGTGGATGTTTCTTAAATGTTCATGTCTGGTTTTGATATTTTTATGGTGTGAGAAAATTTTAGTATCTGGCTTTAACTCTGATTCCCTATACTTTCAAAATTTTTGCCTCAGTCAAAATGAATATTTGGAGTTATACTGATCATTGTATTTTTATACCAATTAGTTGCTTATTTGAAACTCATGTTTTGTGTAATTTTTTGGTTACTGTTCATTTTTAGTCTAAACTTTCCTTCTAGATTGAATTTATTATTGTTATTTAATTTTTTTTTACTATCCTGTCTTCCAAACGACTTCACAAAAAGAAACGCTACTAATTTAAAATACACACATGCTCATTAGTTACTCCCTGTCTTAATCATGATATTCAAACTCTGACCAAACAGCCTGATTGGGCATCAGCTAATCAGAGAAGGCACTATCATAAACAGCTGAGCATCATCCCCCATCTATTCTCCTTATTGTCTTTGTCAGCTTTATATTTTTTAAAACTGTAGTTAGTATATACAACTTTCATTTTTGTCTTGAATTTTTTCATATGCCGTTATTTCCTATGACCTTGCTGCATATCATCGACATATTAACACACATATAGTTTTGTTAGGTGATATGGGGGAGTAGAGTTTTTCCAACTTTTTGTAGTTATAAAAAGGATTACTATAAACATCATTGGACACATTGATTTGTTTTTTCTTTTTGGATCATTTCCATGGAAATATGAAACCATTTACCTAACAGAAATGAGAAAATAATCAACCATAGCATCACTGTTGACCATTCTGCCTTCCCACATATTCTGACCATCACTGCTGATCTTTTAACATGGTGAATTTCAAATAGAGGTCAGAGTCTTTGAAGCATCCTCAAGATTCCAAGAGTCCTTTGTAGGAATTAAAGTTTTTGTGTTTTTATTTTAATGGTCTTTTTAAAATATGTGTAACTATATTCTATATAATATGAACTGAGAACTCTCCTTGATTTCAGTTACAGAGTTTCCAAGCAGTAATATTTTGTCAAAAGCTATGATTAAAGAATTAAGCTATGAGATGGAATTAATATAAATATGTGGCCAACAGACACTGTGAGGGAAAGCAGAATGCTTTAAATGCAGAACTTGATGGAGATAGTTTCACAAGGCAACATAGCATGTTCTCAGATCCCCAAGGCTCTTGAAGGATGTAAAACTTAATATTACCTGCAAGGATGGGGATTCTCACAGCAAGAGACACTTACCTTTGACATCTTATAGAGTTTCTTCTGTACTGGCTCTCAACCACTCCCTCACTCCACTCTTGGAGACACTGGCTATGTGCCTTCCTGCTCATCAGGTATAAGAAATGGGTGCAAACTCCCCGTACCCCCACCTGACCCAAGTATGTTCCTAGTCTTTACTGCGAGACTAGGTAAAGCAAAGGTGTTAACATTCTTTGGGCAGACCCAGGTGTCAGGCTAGTCTGTGGATCATTCTTTCCCTTTCTTCTTTATAATGGAGAAGTCTTGGCTGGATCTCTCAGTTTTCTAATTTATTCTTCAAGTGTCATTTCTGCTGTTCATATACTGAGTTTTTTAAATTATTAATAACACTTATTTGGATAATCTTGAATTGATTCTTTTCAGTGATGTACCATCTGCTTACATCTGTCTGAGGATATTAATTGTGCTATTCTGAAGTCCTCTTGTGCTTTCTCCATTAACTCTATTCATTGGCTATAAGCTCTCGTGTTTGTTTTTGTTTTCTGTCCTTAATGGAATTGTTGTTTGGCCATTCCCGAGTGCAGTTCATTTTTGTAACTGAGATCCTACTGCTTCTGTTTTTCAGTTCTAGGGGAGAAGTGAAATGACCTGTTATGGCTTATTATTCCCAATGGGTTCCCCTGAGAATAAGGAAGAGGTGGAGGTGCCTTCTGGTTGCTAGTCAGGGAGTGCACACCCTGCCTACTTTCTAATACCAGTTGATCCCATCTGAAGGAAGACATCCTTTCCTGCCTGGTCTCAAGGAGGAAAGATGTGGGGTTGAAATGCTGCTGGCTGCTCCCACTGCAGTGTGTCGGCTGCTCACCCTGTAGGTGGCTCCAGGGCATCTCTGGTAGGGGGAGCATTTGTGGAGCTGTTCCCATGTTTGTTGCTAAGGATATGATTTTTTAATTATATTTTTTCTATTATTCTTAGGGCTTTTGGTAGAGGTTGGAAAGGTAGAGACCTGGCATGTTTTAATCTGCCAACTTGAAATAGCATAATCTCTTAGGAAAACAATTTTCTACCCCTATTATATCCTAGAGAAACTCAGGCAAATGTATATCAAGATATAAGAATGCTCAAAGCAGCCTTGTTTGTGATAACTAAAAACTAGAAAAAATATTAGTGTCCACCAATGGTAGAATGAGTGAAGTGTGATATAGTCATACAGTGGAATATTATTCATTAGGAACAATGTGAGCCACATAAGAAATCTTAAATTTTCTGGTAGCCACTTAAAAGTAAAAAGAAACAGTGAAATAAGTGTTACTATATTTTATTTAACCCTTATATCCAAAATGTTTTTGTTTCAACATATAGTCATTATATACATTATTAAGATATTCTACATTTTTTCATAGTGTCTCCAAAATATCTAAAGTATTGTCATTTCTACATGTAATCAGTATAAGATTTGTTAACAAGAGCATTTACATTCTTTTTTCCCTACTTTGAAATTTCAATTTGGTTGCTAAATTTTTATCAGAAATATTTTATCTATATTTCGATTTTATAAAATTTATGGTTAAAAAGTATTATCACACACCCAAGTTATTGCTAACATATTTAAACATTTTCTCATAATTACATTGAGTATCAGTTTTTAAATTTAAATTTTAAGATAATTAAGATTAATTAAGTTAAAAATTTAGCTCCCCAGTTGCACTAGTCTCTTTCAAGTACTCAGTAGCCACATGTAACTGGACATGCAACACTGGGCATTGAAATGAACCAAACTCAGCTGCATGCAACAATCTAACAAATTTATAAAATAATGTTAATGAAAGAAGCAACATAGAAAATAACACATATACAATATGATTCCATTTATATAAATTTCAAGAAAAGGCAGAAATAAACTTGTTTATGGCTATCATATAACAGGTAAAACTACATTTAAAAGCAAGGGAATTATTATTAAAGTCAGGATAGTGGTTACCTCTCGGGAGTCAGAGAAAAGCTTGTGATTGGAAAGGGATTCAGAGCCCTGGTGGCTTCTGGGACAATGGAGTTTTTCTGACATGAGTGGTGTTATATGAGTGTCTGCCTAATAATTATTAAACTGTGTTTTATGTACATTTTAGTTCTCAGAAAAAAATTTTTAGTGGGGGAAAAAAATTGAATGACTTTATTCACAGCCCTGATAGAGTTCTGTATGGGTCTTCCTAATAAGTTTTGGGAAAAGGGAAGAGATGGCAGTTCTGCCAATGTTGGTACCGACCAGAATTGGGTTCTAACAGAGACTTTGTGATCTAGAGAGAAGGCATTAAATATACGATTTGGTGGGAAGTATGAATAAGAAGGGTATGTATATGTGATGAAGAGAGATAGACACAAGGACATGAGAGGAAAGATTTGAATGAAAACAGTATAGATCAATTAAATTAAATAAAAATTAGGATATTTCAGTGACATCATTGCCCAGGTTTCCCCCACATATAGTTCTGTGTAGTAAACAGGTGTAGTTATTTTGCATTTTGATCCAGAAATAACCTTTTCATTTTTCAGAATTCTCAGTGAAAATCATTTGAGTGAATTACATAAGGATTCATTTGAAGGCCTACTGTCCCTCCAGTATTTGTAAGTTAGTTAATTATATTTATTTTTGAGTTTTTAGTAATATTATCTATAAAATAAAGGATTCAAATTAGATAACCTCTGTAGTTTCTTCCAGCAATAAAATTCTACAATTCTTTAAGTCTATATAGGGCTTCAGCCTATTTCCAGCATTAAATATTTCTTATGCGTTTTCAATTTTTTAATTGTGTAGACATGGTATAGATAGGAAAAACACTTCAATCATGGAAGAGAAGTGGTAATGGTGTCTGAATAATTATAGACACTGATATGAACCTTGTTATATAAGTGTTCTTATATCATCTGCTTAGATTTAGTTTATGGCCCATGGATCAAATCCAGTCTGTGGTCCATTTTTATACAGCCACTAAGTTAGGAATGGCTTTTACATTTTTAAAGGTCTGTAAAAGAAAAAAAAAAAAGAAAGAAACAAAGAACAATATGCGACAGTAACTGTATGAGGCCTACAAAGCCTAAAATATTTACTGTCCAGCCTTTATAAAAAGGTTTTAGAAAGTTGATTTAGTAAAAGGAGAGGAATTCAAGTTAACTTCAAATTGTCACCTACAGGGCAAGAAAATATAGAAAACTTACATTAATATGAATGCTATTAACCCAGAATTTTTTGATAATATAATTTGAATTTGATTAACATTTAAATATTAAATGTTTAAGCAGATGAATTATGTGAACAATATTATTAAAAACAGATTAAGTTACCAAGAGAATAGACTGGTGTTAAGGATTTCAATGCAGAAATTCTTATACCAGTATTAAAAACAGATGTTTAAAATAATGGTTAAGTGACATAGTTAGAAATGTTTACACTAAATAAGCATAGCAGAAATGTCCCAACTTCACAAATTACAAAATAAAAATCTCTCTGGCCTCATTGTCAAGTAGGAAATGCTTGCATATAGTCCTATTTATTTAGCAATAATTATATACATTAAAAATTTGATCTTATAATCTAGAATTTGATGAAACCATAAAAGGTCATCTGATCAGTTTTACTCTCAGGAAAGATTACCTTCAAAATCTATAAGAATTATATAGTTGTATATTTGATTTATGAAAATCATGAAGGTGAAACTCTTGAGAGAGGTAAGCGGAGGTTTAGGGGCTCTGGAAGGTTTAAATAACAATTCCTAAGGTTGAGAGTTTAGACAAACGCTACTTATTCAATAATATCATTCTAACCTCTACTAGTTATTCCTACTAATTAGATATCTAATAACTAATTGAGGTAATATTTTTCTTTTACTTTTCTAGAGATTTATCCTGCAATAAAATACAATCTATTGAAAGACGTACATTTGAACCACTACCTTTCGTGCAGTTTGTGTAAGTTATAAATATAACTTCATTAGGTTTGGAGTTTTTATAAAAGTTTATTATAAACCTCTTTGTTATTCATTTTGAAATATTTAAATTTTATTAGTAGAAAACTACTAAAATTATGTAGCAAATCCTTTATGTCTCTAGGAAAGCTTAGGGTGAGAATTATTTCACAGATCAGAATGAATCATTCTACAGCAGTAAGTGGTTCTCAATCAGGGTGGTTTTGCACCCAGGTGACATTTGGCAAAATCTGAAAAACCTTTTGGTTGTCAAACTAGATATCCTATTGGCACCTAGAGGGCAGAAGCTGGAGTTGCTGCTCAACATCCTACAATGCACAGAACAATCTCCCATAACAAAGAATTATCCAGCCTATAATGTCAATAGTGCTCCAGTTGTATAAACCTGTTCTAGAGAAATAAAGATCACTTAATATAAGTATTTATTGAGCACTTAACTTTTTTAAAATTTATTTATTTTAATTAGTTTCAAGTATACAGTACATTGGTTAGACATCTTTATAGTTCATAAAATGATCCCCCCAATTGCTCCCTCCCTCCCCTGACCCTCCACCTAGCCAACATATTAATGCTAACTGCAGTCCCTATGCCATGCTCCCCATCCCTGTGACCATCCATCAGCTACTAAATTGTACTTCTTTAACCCTTTACCCCATTCTCGTAGCTTCCCCTCTAACACCAAATTGTCCACTATATTTGTGAGTCTGTTTTTGATTAGTTTGTTCTTTTTATTCCTGAGATTCTACATATAAGTGAAATCATATAATGTTTATCTTTCTCTGTCTGATAAATACTTTCTAGGTCCATCAAAGCAATATCTATTTCCATCTCTTCCTTTTCATATGTAAGGGTCTTGGTTTCTTATCCTTTCAGCCACTCTATCTTTTGGTTGGAGCACTTAATTGTTTTTCATTTAAGGTACTTACTGATAGGAATGTAGTTGTTACCATTCTTTATTTCTGTTTTTGATACATGATTTTTCTTCTTAAAGAAGTCCCTCCAACATTTTCTTTGATACTAGTTTGATGGTGATAAATTCCTTTAGCTTATTTTTGTCTGGGAAGCTCTTTATCTGTCCTTCAACTCTAAATGACAGCTTTGCTGGATAAATTATTCTTGGTTGTAGATCCTGAGTCTTTATCCTGTTAAATATTTTTTTGCCAAACCCTTCTGTCCTGCGTAGTTTCTTTTGAGAAATCAGCTGCCAGTCTTATGGGTGTTCCATTATAAGTAATTATTTGCTTTTCTCTTGCTTCTTTTAATATTCTTTCTTTGTATTTAAACTTTGGCATTTTAATTATAATGTATCTTGGTGTGAGCCTCTTTGGATCCCTGATTTCTGAAATTCTCTGAGCTTCCTGGGGTTTTATGTCCATTTCCTTCACCAGGTTAGGGAAGTTTTCCATCATTATTTCTTCAAACAGCTGTTCAACATCTTGATTTTCTTCAGTTATACCGATCAGACAGACATTTAGGCCTTTGATAGTGTCCCTTATCCTCCTTAAATTATTTTTATAGCCTTGGCATCTTTTTTCTTGCCATTCTGATTGAGTGTCTTGGGCTTTCCCATCATTTAGATAATGCATTTGATCCTTTTCTTTATTCACTTTGTTTATTCCTTTGTTTAATTCCATTTAATATACTTCTCATCTCAGCTAATGTATTCTCCATTTCAGACTGGTTCCATTTTATAATTTCCATTTCCATTTTTATGTTTTTTATTTCTTTGTTGGAGTTCTCTACACTTCCCGAATGATCATTGAGCATCTTTATAACGAGTGTTTTGAACTCTGCATCTGTTAGATTACTTGACTCCATTATATCTGGATCTCTGTTCTGTTCTCTCATATGGTTTCTGCTGCTTTTTCTTCCCATTATTGCTGCCTTTCCATATCTGTTTCTATGTATTAAGCAAAGTTCCTAAGTCTCCTGGTCTTATTAGTGTGGATTTGTGTAGTAGGTGTCCAGTGACACAGTCCTGAGAGGGGTTCAGCTGCAGGCCAAATTTAGCCCAAGCCTCTGCCCCTCTGGGGCCACCTGTTAAGATTCAGCAAGCAATCCACATATGCTTTGCTTATAGTTGCCTCAAAAGGCTACACCAAAAACCGAGGCCAGCTGGCTCCAGTGTGAGTCTAGGTGCTGCTCAGCAAGGTGCACTTGACTCGCTGAGGATATACCCAGATGTGGCTTGGGTGGAGCCACAAGTTGGGGTAGGCAGGATTTCAGGGAATCCTCTGGGCAGATCCACCTCTGTTGTCCAGTTTGATGACGTCTCAGCTATAGCATTGCAGTGTCCCCGCACTGGGAACGGGGAGGACTCAACAGGGAACAATGGATACCTCCAGCTCTACTGTACCAAGCAAGTCTCGCCTCTGGACCTCACTCTGACAAGGTCTTCCTGTAAGTCCCTGGTGCCCCCTGAGTGCAGCCAAAATGGCACTGGTGCTCAGAGCAAGCAGGTCTGTCACTGTGAAAATCTGCTCGCAGATATGGCTCCTTTAAAAGGCTTCAGCTGCTGCTGCAGCCTCCGTCTCACTCAGCTGCTGGAGACCGGGCACCCTTGTGTCCTCGCCCCATCCTACCTTCTGCCATTGCAGGGTGATTTCTTGAATTTCTCCCTAGTTATATGGCTTGTTCATCTAGATCCCAGGCAGTTTTTCCTTGCTGCTGCTCCCTGTTTCTGTCACAACTTTGATTTGGTCGCAGGGGATTGAACAGAGCCTCTATCATCTATGTCATTTTTTCGAGCACTTAACTGTTTTGTATCTAATACACCACATGTATAAAAGTGAAAGTTTAAATCATAAGCAAATATCTTCCACAGTGATATTTCTTTAGTATATAGAGGGAGTTATTGAGGTTGTTTCATCATATATAAATTAGAATCACTACCAAAGGATGAATATTCTAAACATATCTTTTTATCTTTTTCTTTTGCTGTGTCTTTTTTTTTTTTTGTAGAAATCTTGGGTGTAATTTACTCACAGAACTGAGCTTTGGAACATTTCAGGCCTGGCATGGAATGCAGTTTTTACACAAGTTGTAAGTGAAATAGAAGATGAATACATGTAAATATATATGTGTGTGTGTGTGTGTGTGTGTGTGTGTGTGTGTGTGTGTGTAAGAACATCATACAGTGATTGGTTAGCTGGGTATAAGCCTAGTATGAACTCTGAAAAATATGTCTTAAGATCCATTCATTTTTTTTCAAATGAGGAAACTAAGGTACAAATTGACTAAGAGACTTGTCTAACCCATATGGCCTGCTCTGCTTCCCCCAGTACTGATCTTTGACATGGGCAAGCAATAAAAGGCACCAAGTAAATAACAGTCAAAGTAGCATTGTCGTGGGAATCCCAATGGTGCTGCTCCAATATGTGAATGGTCCTTAAAATTCCACTTTTGAATTTAACTTTGGTTCCTGCTTGTGTGCAGTGTTCCTAACTATTTAAATGTATGCCACAGAGAACTGAAAGAACTCAGTTTAGCACAGAGTTCTCCAGGGAGCAAAAGGTGTGGGTGGTTCCTCAGCCTTGAGTCTCTTTTAAGTGGTAAAGCAGAAAGAATTCCTGAAAACCTGCCACAGGGCACTTCCCTCCCCAGTCACCCAGAACATTATTTTTCAAAAAGTATATGCCTCTGAAGTGAGTTATCTGTGGGCAATGAGAACCTTTGAGTTATGGAAAAGATGTTTATGTTAAACTATAGTATTAAAAAATATTCATAAAGAAATACATTACTGTTGCCTAATTCCAACTTCTTTCCTGACTCCTACTCAATAAGAAGTGTGGGTTTTATTCCCTTTCTGCTTGAAAATTCTGTGATTTCTCTGTGACTCAAGCAAATTATAGTTGAGTATGTTCAATGGTCTAAAAGGAATTTTAGACTCCAGGTGAAGATCATCCTCTAAACCTGTCTTTGGAAGACTCCCTTACCTGTCTTGTGGTTCAAAAATCCAATTTCACTTCAGATCAAGGTGTTTAGGGTGTTTAGATTAACACTTCCTGCAGATGCCCATCTGTAGTGGCCCCCACTCTTCCCTCATTAATTTGCTGATGCCTAACTTGGGGAAAGAACACTAATGGTCAGTTTCCTTTGGCCAGTGCACCAGAGAGCAGGCTCAGTAGGTCCCTCCACCAAGAGGTTTTAGTAGTGTCAACACAATGCCTTAAACTCACAACCTTTATTAAGCATTTTATAATACCAGAAGTTCCTTATAAGAATCCGAGTTTCACTATAGTTATGAAGGCAACATGTAGGGGTGGGGGGTAGGGTGGAATTGTGGAATCACAGTTGAAAAATTAATAAATTCATTCAAAAACATTCATTGAGTGCCATGCCCATTGTGTGCCAGCACTGTACTAAGTACTGGGGGTACAAAGAAGAATAGGACAAGGACTTTGTCCCCAAGAAACTTTCATACTGGAAGAATGAAGATGGATGTTGGTGGGAAAACATACAAGAGCAGAGTAACAAAATACAGCAGGGTAACATGATGGGGGGGTGACAGTGGGGAACTGGTGGTAGATTAGTAAAGGTTCATAATGGAGGAGGTACCAACTTGTTTATTTTGAGTTTCCGGGTTCATCTTCAATGACAGGAAAAGGTAATGAAAGAATCAGAGCTGGATGGTATTAGAAATAAATTAATATTCACATCATGTGATTTGAATAGAGCTGTACTCCTAAAACTAATTCACAGTTACTTACCAAAGATTATCACAATACAGTAAGTATGTGTTGGTAGCTAAGCTCCTTCTTCATTTTGGGCCAAATATTTTTAACAGACAAAGCTAATTTGCTTCAGGAAACATTTGCCATAGTGAAATATAAACTTTATTGCATCTCTTTCCAAAGGCAAGTTGCCAAAGGGAGATGCCACCCTGGGAGTTAAGTTGTTTTATCATCTATATGATATGTTACTGGGGTGTTTATAAGTTAAAATGATGTTTTCCCATGCATTAAGTTTGTAAGAAGTTTGAGGTGGATTTTTCCAGAATTGAATGAAGCTTAAGCTTCAGGGCTCTTCACTTACATATGGCTGTTTCAAGACCTTGGAAGGGAATCTAGCATTTTTTGTATTCATAATTTTGCATGTTTTTAGAGTTTCTAAAAATAGATGTGTTTCAGGCTCCACAAAACCTTGATTCACCCCTGAGTTTCATGTAATTATAATTCAGTAAGTTTCTTGAATGATGTCTCTATATTATTGACAAATACCAAGTGAACAAGATGGCATTGGGGTAAAGAGTCTGTTTTGAGTCTGAAATCCACCTCAAAGACATGCCCAGAGCTTATTAATAAAGTACCATTTTTTGAATGGTAGCAATAATCATATATCTTTCAGCTGAAATCAGGAATGAAATATATTATGGAAAACCAGCAGTGGTTGATAATCCTAAATGTTAAGTATACTTTTTTTTCCTGACTTTAAGGTGCTTCTCCTTCATTCACCTACACAGGTCCAGACTGATGGCTTATTTTTTAAAATTCTTCTAGTTACTTCATTGATTCTAACAATACAAGCTCCATGATTTTAGAAACTGAAGGACTCTACAATGTAGAAAGGCTATACCTTGTCCAGATAGAGCATATTCACATGCTGGCTTTTCTGTTGGGACATCCATATTGTGCCAAGAACCCTAAGAGAAAAACAAGAGGGAAATCCAAGCCTCATCTCTAGTGAATTATTTACCCTACTGTTGAGAAATATCACTGAGGTAGGTGTGGCCACACTGTGAAGGCATCTCTGCTTCGGTCACAGAGACACCCTAATGCTCCCCTAGTCAACTAGCACTGATTTCTTTTAAATATCTGTGAACATACTAAAGTTTACACACTTCAGGGTATTGTCATCACTTTTCGGTATGTACTGGAATCCTGGCAGCAGCTTCTCAGATTCAGAAAGGCATAAACATGAAAGATAAAAAAAACAACTGGGATCTGTCCTTTGGGGTGATTTTATTTGTAGTAGTTCAAAAGTTTTGAAATTGCCACACCCATCAACTACTGTACTTTTCTTCTCCCAACTGCATCTTAGTACTTCCCATCTGTATAATAAGATACCTTCTTTCTCTCAGAAGCATAGTATTTCTTTAATACCTACATTTATTAGGTACTTATCATGTTCCAGGCAGTATACTTAGTTTTTTGACTTATTATACAGTAAGATAGCATGCTAAAATCTCTTAGAATAGTGCTTGGCTCATGTTAAATGCTCAATACATATTACTTCACATCTCATTTTCATTTTCCCAACAACTCTTGTGATGTAGATATTGTTATCCCCATTTGGCAGATGAGGAAATTGAAACTCAGAGACATTGGACACCTTGCCTAGGTTTACACTGTTAAACAGTGGCAGAACCACTTATGAGCTTTTGCAAGTAATTTTCTATGCAACTCTGCATTCCCTTGTAATAGCTGAATAATGACAATTCAGCTTTTGTGCTTTGTATTTTGAAGTTTATTTCTAACTTGAGTAGGACCTTTAGAGCAGAGAACTCCTTTTCCCTTTGAGAAATCCATGCTTCCAGAGCTCCTGGTCATGCCACCTCTGGGCATCCCCAGGGTTTCTGTTCACTGCCCAGTGCAGATATGGCATCATTACTGCTGAGCACTTACTCTGTGCCCAGTCTTATGCTGGGTGCTTTGCACATGCTCCTTCATTTAATCCTCAAACTGCCTTATGAGGTTCATGGTACTAAGACTCAGAGATGTTCATTACTCAGGTCACTTCACCAGGAAGTGACAGCCAATTCAAACTCAGGTCTGCCCCATTCTAGGGCTCTTGCTTCTTTCCTGTTCTTCATACCAGGGACTCTTCTTTAAGGCTTTTCTCAGAACTTCGATTAAAATATAGGCTCACCATTTCAGATTGTTTAGACTTTGCCCTCTGCAAAGGATTTACGTGATACAGCTAGAGCTCTTGTATTGAGGAGCTCTTCACATGGGGAGTCACGTCCTCATGGCTCATGGACCTATGGAGGTGAATAAAGGAAAGGGGTTACTCCATCCCCAAGTACTTCAAACGTATTGGAACAGGGTCTAGGTCACTCTGCTCATTTCTTTGACTACCTTCCTCCAAGGAACTAGTTTTGTCAGCCTGCCTTGGGATTCTAGCATAGATAGTTTTGCAGTTTGTCCTATTTTAAATTTATTTTTAGTGCCTGTTTTGGACATTTTTTCCAGATAAAGCTGTTAGGATTTCAGTACATTTAGGACAGTGATGACATGCTTCAGTCCTCAATTCTTCTCTGTCTCCTCAGTTAATAGAAAGGAAACGTAGCCCATCTGTCTGGACCTGTATAGAAGAATTTGGAGAAAAAAAATAACAGGTAAGAAATGTTCCCTTATTTTCTGAGCTCCTATAATCTGTTTCATTGTTCTAGAGCAAAAGGCTTATGCAAAAATATTTTAGTTTTCCTCTTCAAATAAGGTATCTTTAAAAAAATCAGAGCCATATTTCTTAAACATTAACTGTTTTAAACAGTCTTTAAGGCTAATAAAAACTGCTGCCACATTTTATTTCCATTAAGATAAACCCATGAGCATAAAAAAAGGCAATGAACTATGTATGAGTCAGCACCTCTTTTACCTATAAAATGAGGGAATTGAACTGAAATGTAAATTATCTCTAGTGCAATGTCCACTGTGAATCTAAAACCATTTGTATTGTGGTTTGTGGAAAAACAGTTTCTATAGGGTCCCCCCAAATTTGAGCTTTTGAATTAGTTCTCACTCATTCTCTCCTTTGCCCAGGCACAACCTTAGTGAAGAAGACTGTACTAAAAACAGAAAGAGGAAATAGATAATTTAGAGTGGCCCCATATTTTGATTTCACTAGAGATAAATGCAAGGATATAAATCTCAGTTGAAGAAGGGCTGCCTAGTTGAGAGGAAATGCTGAGCTGATGCATACAAGGCCATGGGCGAGCTATTACCAAAGAGTGTAAGATTGAAGAACTGAGTTAATTTTGGAGGAAGGATGACGAACTTTGCTAAATTGTTTCAGCTACATATTGCTTTATAGCCATTCTTAATGGGGGGAAAGTAGGTGGGGGAACATGCAAAGGTGGAGGAGAGCCCACGGGTGATCTTACAAGCTTTAATGCCAATAAATTTTATTTCAAAGCAAACAATATTCAAAGCCTCAAAGTTTGAGGAACTGTGCTTAATTAGACATGTGATACTCATACTCTTTTTTTTCATAGCATTATCTTACTGAATATGAACTAGTGTTACAAATCAAACAGGTTAATGGTACTAAAATAATCTAGATAAATGGACTAAAATAGGAAGAATAGAAGAGTTCCAAGTTAAGAACAAACTGCATGGCTCCCAGCCTCGCCACTGACTTCCTCCAACCTTGGTCATGGAGGAGTCTGAGTCTTCACTTCTCTTTTCTCCATGTACCAAAATGTTTGATCTTCTGGCAACTGGTACTCTATATATGACAACATGGGTTTTTTTTTAAATGTGATACAATCCACATAACATAAAATGCATTATAAAGTATATGATTCCTTGGTTTTTAGTGTATTCAGCAACCACCACTTTCTAATTCCAGGATGTTTCCATCACCCCCAAAAAGAAGTACTGTGCCTGTTAGCTGTCAGTCTCCATCTCCCCCTCCTCTCAGGCCCTGGCAACTACTAATTTACTTTCTGTCCCTGTGGATTTACATATTCATATAAATGGAACATGCAATATGTGGCCTTTGTGTGTCTGGCTTCTTTCACATAGCATGTTATTTTCAAGGTTTATCCATGTTGTAGTATGTATCCATACTTCGTTTCTTTTTAAGGCTGAATAATATGCCATTGTATAGATATACAATGTTTTGTTTATCCATTCATCAGCTAATGGACATTTGGGTGGTTTCCACTTTTTGGCTATTTTGAATACTACTATGAACATTCACGTATAAGGGTTTGTATAAACGTATGTTTTTAATTCTCTTAGGTGCATACCTAGGAGTGAAATTGCTTGTTCATATAGTAACTCTGTTTAATTGTTTTTCCACAGTGGCTATACCATTTTGCATTCCCATCAACAATGTATGAGGATTCCAATTTCTCCATATCCTTGCCAACATTTATTATTGTCTGTCTGTTTGATTATAGCCATCTTTGTGCATGTAAAGTGTTGTGGCATTAATTTGTTTTTCCCTAATGACTTAAGACATTGAGCATCTTTTCATGTGCTTATTGGTCATTTGTATATCTTCTTTGGGAAAATGTCTCTACAAATCCTTTGCCCCTTTTAAAATTTGGTTATTTATCGTTTTATTGAGTTGTAAGAGTTCTGGATATAGACCTTTATCGAATACATGATATGCAGATATTTTCTCCCATTCTATGAGTTGTCTTTTCACTTTCTTGATAATGTCCTTTGAAGTACAAAAGTTTTTATTTTTGTAATGGGGATGAATTTTCAGATGTTCTTACTTCCCCACTGTAAAGTCCAATTTATCTACTTTTGGTGGTTTGTGCTTTTAGTATCATATCTAATACAAGGTCATAAAAGTTTACCCCTTGTTTTCTTCTAAGGGT
>PVKZ01006737.1:0-30943 GCA_004027375.1 Macroglossus sobrinus | reverse complement strand
GAAAAGAAAAGAAAAAAAAGAAAAGAAAATTGAAAACATTGAATTTGAAACCTTAAAGATGAGGAGATGTCCAATACATTTTCTGTCCCTGTTATCGCTTTGGAAACTTGATTCATCCACAAGCCCGATCAGCAGTGCCCTACAGCTGACACCTGCTTTGTTCATTTTGCAAACTCATTTTTGTCTCTGTGTTTCACTTCGGAGAGCGTTTATTTTCTAAGTCTTCGTGTTCGCTAGTCTTTTTTTTTTTTTTTTGCAAAGTTGAGTCAACTTTGAATTCTACTCAGGCAATCGTAGGTCTCAGACATTGAAATTTTTACCTCTGGAATTTTGATTAGTGTCTTTTGATGTCTTCTGTGTTTTCACTTGACTTTTTGAACACATGGAAATAAAGTTATAATAACCGTTTTACTGTATTTTCTGCGAAGTCTCACATCTATATTAGTGTTGGTTTCATTTTAATCGACTCACTGATTGATTTGACTCTTTATTTTTTGAGCTTTTTCCTCCTTTTATTGCACATGCAATAGGTTTTTAATGACTACCAGAGTTTGCAAACTTTGACTTGTGCACTTAATTATTTTACTTCGATAAATATTCTCAAACTTCATTCTGGAAGCAATTCAGTTGCTGGGCAACAGTTTGACTTGGGGTCTTTGAGATTTTTCGGGACCCTGCCCAGCGTGCCCCACCTGGCAACACCTCCCCCTCCTTCTATCTGTGGGATTCTTAGCGACGTGAGGTTTTCCAACCTGGCTTATGAAGGGAATCCCGTTCTCAGCTGGACCAGTGCTCACCCTTCCAGGCGGCTCTTTCCCTGGCCTTGGGGTGTCCCCTGGGTGCGTGTGCTGCGGTGGATTCAGCTGGACGCTCCCCAGGCCTCGTGGAGGACACCGTGTGGCTTCCTGGCCCCCGGGACCCCGTCTTGTGAATTGGAGCACCTCTGCTCTCCTCTCTCTCTGCACAATCAGGGGACTCTGCAGGGCTCCTTCTGGGTTCCTGGGCACCCCTCGCTGCCCTGTGGCTCACTCAGGGCAACAAGCTGAGCGACCGCAGAGCTGGCTTCCTCTGTCTCCCTCCCCTCCCCCCTCGTCTGATAGCATGGTCTTACCAGCCTTTGCCTGATATGTTTTAGCTGGAAGATTTGAGGAGGGTTAATCTGGTCCCTGTCACTCGTCTTGGTCAGAAGTCCAAGCATGATCCACGTTCCCTTATTTTATTTTTAATTAAACTTTTCATTTAGATTTAATTATAGATTTGCATTCAGTCGTAGGAAATAAGGCAATGATCCCTTGCACGCTTTCCCCAGTGTCTTCCAACGGTGACATGTCGTGTGACCCTGGACACTCTCACTGTCGGAGCTCGGAGCTTGATACTGTCACCGTCATCTTCTTGTAGCTGCATCGGGATCCCTTTGGCCTCCTGTCTCCTTCTTCACCCTGGCAGACACGAACCTTTCTGGTTTGCAGAATTCTGTCATTTAAGAAGCATTCGTGGAACCCCACGGCGTGTCAGCTTGGGGATTGGCATTTTCATTCGGCATACTTCCCAGTGTCGATGTGTCCATTTGTATGACCGCCCACCATTGAGGGAGGACTGAGACATCCCAGCTGGGGGTGACCGTGCTCAAAGCTGCTCCGGGCATCCACACACAGCAGCTCCTCAAATAATGCTGTTTTCTGCGCATCCTTCTGTTATAATGTCCATAAGAAAACAGGAAATCTGATTCCCAGCCAGGGCCACTGCCTTTTGCTGTTGTCATTACGTTTCATTCAGCCATGTGCGGTGATATCTTTGTGGTTTTAATTTGCAGTAACTAATGAATAATGACATTGAACTTTGGAATGTGCTTATTTGCCTTCCGTATATACTTGGTTGTGTCTTTGTCCATTTTCTAATTAGATGGTTGCATTGACGTTCACAATCTATGTTAGAGTCAACATTTTGCATGAAGCACGAGATTGAGGTTGAGGTTTGTTTGTTTGTTTGTTTTTCTGTTGTATTCATAAATACCTATCATCATTTATTGAAAGTCTATCTTTCCTCCATTGAAATGACTTTGTACCTTTGCAAAAATCAGAGGGACATATTTATGTAATTCTATTTTAGAATTCTTTATTCTGTTCCATCAATCTGTTTATCCCTTCATGAGGATCATGGAATCTTGATTATAGTAACTCTTTAATAAGCCTTCAAATTTGATAAAGAAATTCCATCTCTTTATGTGGAAATAGCTTTAGCTTAGATTTTTTATTTAAAACATTAATTATGCATTTAATATTGTAACTTTTTCTTTCAGTATTGTTTAAACTGTATCCCACAGATATTCTAAGTTAACTTCCCATATAAATTTTAAATTTCCCTAAAATGCCTACAACTACATAATATCTTGTTATATATTTTGATAGGAATGTGATAAAATCATATGACAACTTCAGAAAGATGAGCATCTTGTGAATATTGGGTATTCCAGACAATGGGTGCATTTATTAGATCTCTGGTTTCTTTTATTAGCCTCATGTAGTTTTCAGCATACAAATTTTGTATATTTATTAGACTAACACCTAAATGCTTTATTTGGTAATGATAATAGGTGGTATTGTATTTTTAATTTGTGTCATGTGCCCACTGCTAATATCTAAAAATTATGTTAAATTGAATTTTGAATGTTTATCATATATTCCACGAACTTGCTGAACTCTGTATTAGTTCTAGAAATATTTTTGTAGACTCATTGCAATTATTCTACCTGGATAACCATCTGAAAGTTGAATGTTTTATTTACTTCCTTGTCTACTTTATTGCACTGGCTAGAACCTCCACTTCCCTGTTAAATGAAAGTAATAATAGTGAATATCTGTGCCTTGTCCAAGATCTTAGGGGAAAAAGATATTCAGTGTTTTATTATTGAGTATAATATTACCTGTGTTTCATAAAATTTTTTTAGCAAGTTGGAGAAGTCCCCCCTTTTTTTTTATTTTTCTGGGAGTTTTTATCATGAGTTGGTGTTCAACTGTGATTTTGTCTCTTTTTCATTTTTCAGTTCAGCTTTTGCTGGTCTGTTGTCTAGTGCATGCGTGTTTGGGAATGCTAAGTATTTCCGGTGCATGGACACTTCGTCATTACGTAAAACACATCCCCTTATTTTCGTTTAGCGTGTTCCTCCTCCTTCGCGATGCTCTAAGTATTTTTATCAGTTTTTTTCTTTTTGATTTAGAGAACTTTCTTCAGCCATTTTTTATGTATGGTCTTCTGACCACCAACAATATAACAACAACAGATAGATAGATAGATAGATAGATAGATAGATAGATAGATAGATAGATAGATAGATGATAGATAGATAGATAGATTCCTTCATTTATTTGAGAATGTCTTGATTTCCTCTTCATTCCTTGGATATTTTCACTGGATGGAGAGTTCTGAATTGATAGTTCTTTTCTTCCAGGATTTGAAAAATGTGCTGCTTTTTTCTGTCCTTTAAGGTTTGGGGTGAGAAAGTCCCTGTCACTTGATTTGATTTCCTCTACAGATAAGCTGTTGTTTCTCCTGCACTGATTTCAAGATTTTTTTTGTATATAGTTTTTTTGTTGTTTGTTTTTTGAGTTTTTTTTTTTTTTTTATGCCTATAGCACCTGGTCCTCCTAGGTGGTCTCCCACCCAAGGACTAACCAGACCCGGCCCTGCTTAGCTTCCAAGATCAGACAAGACCAGCTACGTTCAGGGTGGCGTGGCCGTAGACTTGTCTATCATTTTTAAATGTTGGACCACGAGTCTCAGTTTAGATTTCTGTGAGTTTATCCTGTTTACGGTTCACTTAGTTTCTCGAATCTGTGATTTAACACCTTTCACCACATTTGAGGAGTTTCGGCCATGTTTTTTAAAGTACTTTTAGCCCCTCCCACTTACCCTTCTCTCTGAAATTTTGATGACGTGAATGTGTCTCTCGCTATAGTCCCCACACAACTTCCTGATGTCATTTAATTTTTTTTAGTCTATATTTGTACTCTGTTGCTCAGATTGGGCAATTTCTAGTGTTCTGTCTTTAAGTTCACGGATTCTTTCCTCTCTCCCCTTGTTATGAACTGAATGTTTGTGTGTCCCCCAACATTTGTATGTCGGAGACCTACTCTGTATTTGGAGATGGGGTTTCTGGGGAAGTATTAAGGTTAATGAGGGCACAGCAAAAGCCTTAGTGTCCTTGTAAAAAGTGCTGCTGACAGTTCTCTCTCTCTCTCTCTCTCTCTCTCTCTCTCTTTCTCTCCCCCTCTCCTTCTCTCTCTCTCCCCCCACACCCCTCCTCTTCCTCTCTCTTCTTCCCATCCCTGAGCTTGGTCATTGTGACAGTTCCGTGAGAACTTACAGAGGAGGCAGCTGGCTACAAGCTGAGGGCAGGGTCCTCATGAGAAACTAAGCCAGCTAAATTCTTGATTTTGGACTTCCAGCCACCAGGTCTGTAAGGAACAACTTTGTGCTATGTGAGCCGCCCAATCTGTGGTATTTTGTCACGACAACCCGAGCCCGAGTAGATAAAGACACCCCTCCATGTTGAAACATCTGTTGAGCAGTTTAATTCATGATTTCCACGTGGTGATGGATGCAGTGAGCACTGAAGCCACGCAGCAGAGAACAGCTCACGACAACATACAGAGTGGCTGGAATTATCTGTGAAGAGAGCAGAGTGGCTGGCTGCAGGCTCGACTTCAGAAAACAACTTTCCAGGGCCTAAAATACCGGAGTTTGGGGGGTATTTGGAAATTTCCTCAAATTTTTTATTTAATGGCTTGAACACAACCGTGACGGATTGGCCTATGGTGACAGGAGCTGTCCCTGTTCAACTTCCTCTTTTAAAGGGCTATTCTTTTATCGTTAATGGACTGTGTGCATGATTCAATCAATACATATTTACTGTGGGTTCCTTATTTCCTTAGGATGCTGTTAAATATGAAGGTGAAAGAAAAACAGAGAACAACTAACGCCTTTTTTGACAGGGCTGCCCTTTTAACACCATGCTCAGGGAAGGAGAGGTCTTCTGTATTCAGGGTGGGCGCCCTGGGTGCTGGCCCGGCGCCTAGCTTGTCTTCTTCACTTCCAGTAGGAGCTGTTTCTTGCTCTTGTTTATAACAAAGGAGAAAAGAAAGAGCATTGCACATATGTAGTATAGAGCTTCTCTTTGTCTCTAGCTTTGCATCGAAATTACCCTGAAAAATAACAGACTCTGAGGGCTTTCATCCCCGTGGGTGGCCCCAGGCTTCAGAGTAGCATCTGGGAAGCCCAGCTCACTGCTGTGGGCAGCAGGGGAACCCCTAGAGAAAGCCAGTTCAAAGGATTTATTTTCCATTTCTTTTTCCCTTAAATCAACTGAAAAAAAAAAAAAAACGATAGAATACTTAGCCTGATAAGCAGAAAAGGGAAAACGCAAGATTTAAATTATGGCTTCATAAAATAAGGCCCCAGATAATTCAGTTTTATTACACAGCATAGACTGGTGTTGTCTCTTCGCAGGTGGAGCTGCTGTGCATACAGATGCCGCAATAATAGGAAAGAACGTTTGCTCAGAGAACCAGTTCTCCTACCCGAATTATTTTTATAATCGTTCTCTGCTCTCTCCACAGATAATCCACGGACAGAGTGAGGGCAACTGCAGCCTTTTGCGGCATTTGCTTTTATTTTTGCTGTAGATGAATATACGGAAACAAAAGTTTAAAGGTGAGTGTTGTTCTCTGAATTTGCAGATTTGTGACAATATTGGAAAATCGGGCATGCTGGTGGTTGAATATCCAAATTAAATACGCTATGTTTGGGGAAAGAACTCAAGAAATGGTGAAGGTACGGGGAAATTCCTGAATTCCAAGGCCTGACAGGTGTCAGAACTGAGGGCACCGCCCACCTAAAGACGTAGGTAGTTCTGTGTGGTCCTTCATTGATTCATTGAACTAATATTTACTGACGATTTACAATGGGTCAGAAACTGACTGTTTTGGTGCTGAGAGTCAATGGATTTTAAGGCTAAATCTGTGATTATTTGTTATTGAAAGTTGTCCCTGAGAAGCCGCTGAGATATGGGAAAGCGGGCTGGAGGCCCAGGCCCCCTGGAGCTGCTGGTACCTT
This sequence comes from Macroglossus sobrinus, assembly GCA_004027375.1. Lineage (NCBI taxonomy): Eukaryota > Metazoa > Chordata > Mammalia > Chiroptera > Pteropodidae > Macroglossus > Macroglossus sobrinus. Next base: position 24,832 of record PVKZ01006737.1, on the reverse strand, counting down.
GCCCTCGGCCAGACTTTCAGAACTATTCTGTTGCAATATATCAATATTCATTAAGGATGGGATTGGTTTTCCCTCAAAGTTTTGATTGTTACACAATCAGCCTAAGACACTCTTTCTTCATGGAGACTCATCAAGAAGAGGGCTCGTAAAAGGCAATCAATAATGGACCCACTAGAACTGGGTCCATAAAAAAGCATGACCAGAGAAGACCAACAGAAGAATCGGCAGACCCATATGCAGGCAGACCAGCACGGGGTACCTGTTACCCCCTGCCATGTGGAAGATCACCCCAAACCTTATTGACTCAAAACATCAATGACTTCTCATGGTCCTGCCAGGCTCCGCTCTGTGGCTGCATGAGCTGGGGGGCAGCCGTGAAGTGTCCAAAGACAGCCTCAGGCACCTGCTGTTGGCTCGGCGGATCGCATCTCTCTCTCCATCTCACTCGCTCGCTCTCTCTCTTTCCACTGCAGTAGCCAAGCCCAGGCTGCGTCACATGGAGCAGGAGCACTCCAAGAGATTGGACTCGGAAGCTGCAAGGGCTCTTGAGGCTTAAACCTAAAATTCCTACGGTTTCACTTCTGGAACATTCTGTGGGTCAAAGCAAATCAGAAGGCCCAAGCCAGTTCTGATGAGCAGTGATACAGAACCTGCCTCTTAAAGGGACTTGGGAAAAACATGTTCTCATCTGATCTCTAATATCTAGTATGGATGACACATTCTAGACTGCAAAGTACACTCTGTTGCATGAGGGGTCCCTGGAAATGCATCATTAACATGGATAAAGAAAAGTTAAGGAAGAAGGTAAAGAAAAGGCCTTTTTTTTTGTATTGAAATAATTGAAAACTTATAGAAAAGGAGCAGGAACAATTCAAAGAATTTCCACGTGCTATTTATTCAAAATCCTCAATTGCAAGTATTTCTTCCCTGTTTGCTTCATCACGAGGGTGGTGATGAATAAGCAATGTATGAATTCGGAAAGGAGATTAGTTGTTGCCTCGCTTGTGGGTGGGAGAAAAAAGATGGAGATTGACTAAATGGTAAGGGCTTACTTTGGGGGAAAGCAAAAACGTAGAATTAGAATTTCATCATGGTTGTTCATCTCTATGAATATACTAAAAAAAACATTGACTTCTACACTCACTGAGTGAATTTCATGTTACATGCAAATTTGGTCTCATTAAAGGTGTTAAAAATACTCTCCATAAGCACTAGGTGAATGGATTTCATTATCAATAATATTGAATTGAACGGTGTGGGTCTTTATGTGAGCTGGGACATGGCTGAAAAAAAAAATCTCTCTAAAAGTAAATCATAGAGAATCTGCATAGTTAAAATTAATGGGAGGGCTATCTGTGAATTCCATGAAGTGAATCGCAAACTGATAACTTGGTATCTCTGTTATTATGGCCTTTAAGCCTGAGGCATCGGGCAGATTGTTATAACCACCTGCCAGGGGCCACTGGTCGGCGTGTGGCGGTTCTAGGGCAGAAGGCAAACCTGACTGGCCCCCACGTACCATACCCACTGTCAATCTAAGCGGGACAGTGATCTGATTGGTCGGACTTGATTTCCTGGGACACAAATGGAAATGTGGCATAATTGGAGATATATATAATAGAAATATTAAAGATTGCCCGAAGAACAAGAAAACGAAAAACAAGGTAAGCAGAGCTAACACAAGCAATAGTTCCAACTTCTGGTTGATCACAGGGTCCTTTGTGCCGGTAACTTTGAGAAGCATCCGCTTTTCTTTTTACCTAAAATTTGCTCCAGGTGTTGTGTGTGTGTGTGTGTGTGTGTGCACGCACACGCACGCAGTTGGTATTAAATCTTATATTTTAATATATTTTTATGTGTCATTCTGTCTAGAAAATTATTAATAAATGACCATCTCAGCAACCAAATAATAACTAATACCTTCAGGAAAGCTCTCAATAATTTTTAAGTCATTTCTTGATTGCCACTATAGCCAAAGAAAATTTTTTGAAAAATACATATTAATTGTTGTTATGGTAAAACACTGAGAAAAATTAGAGGTAACTGCCATTTTTTAGAACTGTTATACAAGCAACATATATAACTTCAGAACATGTTACCATGGTTCTCTCAGGTAAATCCAGGTTGTTAATGCTCTTAAGATGAAAATAATTTATTTTGGGGGCGGTGGTGGTTGATGAATAAAATTGTTCAAGTTGAGCAGAAAGAAGTATCCTTTCTTGTTGACGTGGAGTATTTCGCTGAGTCACGTGATGGGAGGCTGGACGAGAGCCCAGTGGGGCTCCCACTCCTTCCTAGGGCATCGCACCCCTACCAAAAGCACGAGAACGGGTCCTCTGACACGTCGCAGATGAGCTGGTGCACACGGCAGGCAGGAGCAGCAGCAGATGGAAAATAAACTCTGAATCCTAGCATTCCCTCGGCGTTTTGATGTAAAAAAGTGTCAGAAAAATTAATGACTGCAAGCTCAGACAGAGAAAGGGTTGACCAGATGCCTGCTTGTTATATCCTTGCTGCTGCCATCATTATCTGTTTATCTTTCCTTCTCTCTCCTCTGATGAACACGCATGCTGACATACACTCAAAGAGCAGATGAGCATTTAGGAATAGATATCCAAAAAGAGGTTTTAGGGCGTGATTCTGGGCAAGGCGGGGTGTGTTTAGCGGGCTACCGACCCCTCACAAACTGCTGGGCGGGTTTGGTTTGCTTCTAAACAGGATGGATTCCTCCTGACCCCCCGTGAGGGTCCAGCCATTTATCTGGCATCTGATCTTCATGTCACTTGATGACATTCTCTAAAAACCTGACACCCAATTTCTGGCCCACCCCCAGAAGCCTTGAGCAGTGCATGCAGGCGCAGACATTCAACAGCCCGAATTTCTGTGGCTTCGTCTCAGTTTTCTTACTCCCAGTTTTGTCGTCTGTGTTTATGTAAGCTGTAGTAGACCCCGGCGTGAAGCAGGTTATGCTGTACGTTACTTTTATTCATTTAGAAATCAGGAAACATGGTAATAGCACAAAAGCAGAATAAAAACCAACGCACTACCCATGTATACAAAACAGCACAGTTCCAAAGCTCTTCTCCAGCTCTGTATCTGGAGCTATATTTCTATTTATCTATCATCTGTCTAAACTATACATGCGTGTTATTTGAGGATTTGTAAATTAAATTATTACTAAAATCTTTAAATCATCTCATACATAAAATTTACCCAACGTAAGTAATACCAAAATTTTACAGAAAAACTTCCTAACCTAACACAACCTCTTACTGGAGATCCCTAAAATTATTTCTGCCTTTGTTGTAATGCCAGCATCGATGGAGGGTATATTTGGGCATATATGAATAATGGGGCCACTAAATTATAATAAGCGTACCTTCCTGAATGTCCAGGCAAGCTTGTGGCTGGGTAATGGCTTGTTTCCTTGATTTTTCCTTTCCCTATGGAGACAGGAAGAAATCCTAATGAGATGGAAAGAAGTAATCCCCAGACCAAGAAGATCTGGCTTAATTTAACACGTGGATGAATTAAGGTGATTGAACTAAATTTTCTGCCTCCTTCCTTATGCGCAAATAATTCTTTTTCGAAGTCCTTCCCAGGGTTGCTATGAAGTTCAGAGCAAAAAAGTAATTTGTCATAACCTGTAAGAACTATACTAACGTAATCTGTCAAGTTAAAATAAAAAATGGTATGTCAAAGCTCATCATTTCCTTTACCAAATAAATTCGAAACACGTAAACCAATTTCCATTTCACAAAAGTATTTGGACAGAATATATTTAAATTATTTATCTTTCCACAACACAATCATATTCTCTCTCTCAATCTCCTTTTCTTTTTCTCTCTACCTGGATACTTGCTTGTGTTTTAGGCCTGTCATTTTCCCAGGATGCTTACTGGACAAACTCTATCGTTGAGGATCCTATTGGCGAAGCCCGTTCAAAGAATACTGCCCAGAGCATATCAAAGGAAACACGATTCCTGCTCAATTTTAATAACACTTTTGCTTTATTGTAATTATAAAACATGTTTGATGGCAGTTTAAAAATGAAATGAAAATTGCACATGACATCTTAACAGCCATCGAAAAGGAATGCTGGGTGAATGAATTAGGCTATGAAAGCTAAGATGTCAAAGGAGTTTTGGTAAAAAGAAAAATGTATTTTCAATTCAGAGAACAAAGAACAGAGAATATTAGACCTACAAAACAAGGAATAGTGAAGAATTACCTGGTACAGCCTCCTAGTATAGAAGAAATTTTTTTTTTTAAAAAAACGGAGAGAGTATGGTTTCAGATTTTTGGAGACCATCGCCAAGTAAAATGAAAATCTAATGGCTGATAAATTTCCTACTTGAACCCAAAATGGACACTTTTGCATTTAGTCACCATATTAATGAGAAAAATTCTCTTCAAATCAAGGCAAAAATAAATACTAAGTTACAATATTATTGCTTTTACTGCTCAAGGTATGTAAGTCTATTTGTTTTGTGGTATTTTATGTGTGAATCCTTATTCCTTCCAAAATAACTGCAGCGAAGTGAGTATGATATTTATAGTTATTAATGTTGTGATATTGGAGATTTCATCCTCGTATTTGATATGTTGATACGATACTAAAGGCATCTTTTAGAAATAGGTATGTTCCAATTCCTTGTTGTTAGTACATAAAAAAAATTGATTTTTTTAGTGACCTTGTGTCCAACAGCTTTGTTAAATCTGCAGGTTAATTTTAAATCGTTTGTAGATTCTTTTGGACGTTCTAGATAAATAATCATGTTGCTTGCAAATAACAACAGGCTTATTTCCATCTTCAAAACCCTCATAGATTTTTAAAAAATGCCTTATAGCAGAGGATAGCTACTTATCCTTGTTGAATAAGGAGAATAATAAGCCACTCTTTATCTTTCTTAATCATGGGAATGAGGAAGATTGTTATTTCACCATTGACGATAATGTGTTTTTTTTTTCAGTACTTACTCTTACTTACCCTTCTTCAAATAATAAAGTGCTCTAATATTCTTGGTTTAATAATACTTTTTAATCAACAAAGGTAATTAAATATTTAAATTCTCTCTCTGAATTTATCTAGATAATAATATGACTTTTCCTATTTTTATTCTTTTGGTGGTAAAAGCAACGTTGATGAATCGTCGATGGTATCCAGTTTTGAAGACTTAAAATTAAATCCCCTGAATTGTGATGTGTTATCCTTCTTTACATATAAGACTTGAATTTCCAAGACTTGTCCATTTTCTCAGGAAAATTGGACTGAATATAACTTCTTTATGTAGTGCTTGTCATATTTTAGAATAAAGATTATCCAAGAATCATAAAAATACATGAAAATATCCCCACTGTTTCTGTAGTAGTTCATGGTAAATAAAAATTAGATCCAGCTGATTGATCACGTTATTTGGTTCTTTTTATCCATACCTCTTTTTTGTAAGTATAAACTGAACGTATAGCCTTTAACACACAGTCTAAGACAAATTAAATTTAAAAATTAAATGGAAGTTGTTTTAGAAAATCTAGACAACATAGTCAATACAACAAGTCCTACACTATGCATTGTGTTCTGAATGCAAATAACATAGAAATGTTCTTCTTTATCCTTAGTAATATTCTTTATTATAAATCTGTATTGTCTAATGTTAATATAGCTAATTTAGCTTTCTTCTATTGGTGTCCGTAAGAAATATCTTTCTCCATTTTTTTTTTTTACTTTTAGTGTATATTTAAGTGGATATTTACTTATTTATTTAAAGTCGATTTCTCATAAAAACTGTCTTGCTCTTTATGAAATCTGATTTCTTTTCACTGATATGTTTAAATCATTTATATTTAATGTAATTATTGTCATGTTTGGATTAACAGCTGCCATGTTGCTAGACAATATTTTCTCATCATTCCATTCTTTTTCTTTTTTCTTCTTTTACATCTACTTTTGGATTATATGATTTAAAAAAATTATTTCATTTTATCTTCACTTATGGCTTATTTCTTATACTGTTCTTTAAATTTTTTAGTGATTATACTAGGGTTTATAATAAAAATCTGTAAGTGTTTACAATATGCTTACAAATAATATATGAAACTTAGAATGCCAATCTAATTTCTTCTCCCCAAACTTCACACTCTTGTTTCCATAGATTTTATTTTATGTACGAAAACTGACATTATATTAATATTATTTTTGCTTTAGAAAGTCATTTATCATTTAAATTGATTTAAAAACAATAAAGAATGAGCTTTATAATTTATTTTACCACATTCTTATTGCAGTTTATGCATTTGTATGATCATATCCTTTTGGCTTAAAATACTTCTTTTAACAATTCTTCTAATAAAAGTCCACTGGTATTAATCCTCTCTGATTTCGATGTTTTCAAAAGTTTTTATTCTCCTTTCATTTCCAAGACATGTTTTTGCTAGATATAGAATTCTGACTTGAGAGGGTTTTTTTCAGAATTTAAAAAAATGATTGTTTCCTGGCTTTCATAGCTTCTAATGAGTTACTGCTGTAATTCTTAAACTCTGTATAAAAGATTTCTTTTCACTAGCTATCTTTAAGATGGTCTACCTGTGTATTTTTATTTTATTTTCCTGCTGTTGTTATATGAGATTCTTAGATGTGTGGTTTTACAATGTTCAGTTTGATAAAAAAAAAAAAAATTACAATTATTTTTTCAGATATTTTTCCTGCTTTCTCTCTCTCTCTTTTCCACTTAAGGGATTTCAATTATCTATATATGTTAGACTCCTTGTAACTTATTTTTTTCTTTGTCTTTTAAATTATATCATATCTATGCCTTATCTTCAAGTCACTGATTCTTTTCTAAGCTCTATCGAGTTTAAAAATAGCTCATCAAAGCATCTCTGAATGTCTGCTACTGTTTTAGTTTTCATCTCTGTTTTTGCTGAAAAATCACCATTTGTTTATGTTTGTTGGTTTGTTCATTTTTCAGACCAGGAAAAGCAAACTACCGCCCACGGATGCCCCTTTACATAAATACATTTTATTGGAAAACAGCTATGTCCATTTATTTATATATTATCTATGGCTGCTTTTGAGCCACATGGCAGAATTGAATAATTGTGTCGTAGAATATATGGTGCTCACAACATAAAATATTTACTTCCTTTTAGAGAAAAATGTGGCAACCCTTGCACTAACTATAACTGCCACACATGCAAGTGAGATCATTTAAAACTAGCTATTCCCTAGCTGAGCTGCCTACTGTAACTTCCACCTTATACTTGCATGTAGCATTATTAATTTATAAACGTTATATTGATTTTGTTATGCAGCAAAATCTAACTAATACACCCATGAATAATTTAACAGCACCAAAAGCAGAAAAATCAATTATGTGTAATGCCATAAGAAGTAAAAAAAAACCAGTCTTTAAAATTTTTTAAACTGATTATAATCAAGCCTGTAGCTCTAAGTACCAGTTTCTACAAAAATAAGAGAAAGTAGTATGTTTAAAACTCTAGTTTCTTTAGTATGTAAATAATCTAGTAGAAAAATAATGGGATAGTGAACTGATATAGATAAACAATATTTTAAAGAGCTGTCATCCAAATGCAATGGATAAACCTACATGGGTCCTAATTCATACGAAACAATCATAAAATTTCACTTGGAGAAAATTGGGTAAAATTTTACATGGTCAATTTGATAAAGGACAACTAATTCGTTCAATGGAAAACAATTTTAAGCTTTTTAATAATGGATGTTCTTTTCATATGCATGTCTTAGTATATAAACATGAAATTCTATAACATACGGATTTTTTTTAATTCTAGCAAAAAAGTTTTTTAGTAATTAAACAAGAACAAGAAAATATTGACAATTGTTGAATACATATAGACTCATTATACATTCTATTTATTTTTCTGTATGGTTAATAATTCCCTAAAAAAATTGTTTATATGCATACATACATATATATGTACACACATACATACCTGGAACAATAGAAAAATGAAGAGAACCAACTGATAAATGAATGGGGGTTATCTGGGGGACTGGGAAGAATGTGCATCTTAAAGGATATTTTTAGCAAAATATCTCAATATACAATTAGACCATCAATAAAGACTTAAATTATTAAAGTCTTCAATCATAAGTCATGCTGAAGGACACGAAACGTTATTGCTCTAGTCATGTGTGAAATCGGGCACTGCTACATCAGATGACTAGCAAGTGCGACAACTTATAATGAGAGCACACAGAATGAACACTGTAAGGCTCTATGACAATATTTGGCAAACGGTAGATGATTTATTGAGATATGAATACTATACTAGAAGATACGCTTCATTATTTTACATGAATAAACTTACAAATGAATTTAAAAAGAGGTTTCAGTGGTTTGCTTTCCAAATCATACTATAGTTTTGGTAACTTCTATTCTCACCTTGCAGGTGAGTGTGGTCTGTTTCATGAGGCTGAACTTTTGTAGGCGGCCTACATTCTCCCAGCCCAGTGATGCTCCATGGAATCATAAAAAAAAAGAGAAACATCTCACTCCTTCTCTCCCTAGAAACTATGATTATGTTTATGTTTATAATTCCCAGTCTTTGTATGTGGGCTATTGGGTAAGGGACAAACTTTAAATAACTGAGATAAGCTTGAATTATTTACATGTTAAAGACCCCAAATCATCCCCAAATCTACCAGCAACCAAATAGGCCACGCCTGGGAGGCACAAATGGGAGTATGGGTTTGCGTGCCTTGCGTGGACTGTAGGTTTTCTGAGGACGAAAGACGTAATAGGAGAGACTCATGAATAACTTTTGTGAGGATTCAGAGAGATGCAGGTGAATAAAGATGATCATAGGTCATTTCACCATGAGTCATGAATTGCATATTTTTTTCGCATTCCTTTGTAGAGCAACAGCAAATATTTAAGTTGATATTTAATTATTGTATTGTACATTCAACTGGTTTCCTTCTGAATGGACACCATCATGAGACAGGTTACAAGGTAGCTCAGCCTTATTTGGGCCATACCCAGTTTTTCTTAGATTCTGAGCACAAATCGTGGCTGAACTATGTTCACGGTGTGCCAGTTTCTCATTTGGTTTTGTGTCTTCATTTATCTTTTAATGAAATCTGGGGAGAAGCTGTTTTGAAAATTATTACTTTCCAAATACCATTTGAAAATGCAATAATAACTTGTTCTCTATCCCAGATTTTTCATACTATTTAAAGCATAAGGACAAAAATCACAGCTCAAAAGCCTTTTGCAAACATTGTTCATTAATGTTCTAGTTGCAGAACAAAAATACGAGTGCTATTTTAAATGAGGATTTTGATCATCATTTTCTCAAAGCAACCAAAATCTTACCAAGGTCTGTCTGATTCTGTTTTGCAGATATCCCCATCATAAATCACTGAGATTTGTAATGCTTACTCAAATCCATCATTTGACCTTTCTGCTGTATATAACGTGACAACGAAAATTATTCTCCAAAGAGAAGAATATTCTCATTAGATTCTGTGCCCTATTTGATTCTTTCAATCGGTGAACTCGCCCTTCAACAAGTGGTTAATGCTTGAAAATAGCAGAAGTGACCTTTTCTGCCTTTCGTTCATCTCTGCAAAAACAAAACCAAGTGTGTGCTCATAAACCAACCCCTGAATACAACCGCCATCTAAAAAATGCTAACAATTAGACAATAATTCAGAGGTTTTGATTTTAAGTACCCTGTGTGGAACAGATTAAGAGAATATTGTCTGTGTATTCCAGGAAAAAACCAATTAAGCCAGCCATCCAATGAGCAATGATGCTCACTCACATCTGCCAGGAAACCAATCAACGTAACCTATTACAGACCTGTATATCCTACTCAGTATTCCACATGGACACCTTAAAACAACAAATCATGTCACACTGTAGGCACCTGGTGACATGTTTGTGGAGCAGGAGTTCTCCAAACAGTTCTTTATAACTCAAACCGTTAACTGCCAACTCTTTCGATCCTGGGAAAAGTAAGGAAGAAGAATATTTTTAATATTCTGGTATAAAATGTGCTATCGTTTTTGGATAGTTATCCTCATCTTACATTGTCAATATTAGCTTTCAGTCGATTTGAGACAAAGTTATAATTTTCAAAAATTAAATCGACCTTTGTCAAAAATTGAGTTATTTTTCAAATATTAAGGTATTTTCTGAAAATTAAGAATGAAAGTATCAATGGTTTGTCATCTGCTTTTCATGGGATTCAACTACTTATAAAAGCTAAACTATCTTGAAGTTACTTTTTAAAAAATATTTGAAATTATTTCTGGAAGAAATTGCCATCTCTGAGTAATATTTTTTGCGACTTTGGAGGGAGGACTGAGACTGTATTAATAATCCAAATCGTGATTCACAAGAAAGACACATTAGTCTATCTTTAGGAACCCAAATATATAAATCAGAATATTTATAATTAATGTGTTAGTTCCCTAGGGCCAGATAGAGAAATGAGAAATGTATAATGTTCAAGCTTAAAGAGTTTTACCCATTAATATTTCTGTGTCCCCAGGACCTGAAGCAAATGAATGGATCCCCAACAGCCCTGATGAGGCAGGTGAGGGCAACTAAAATTAGCAATCATTTATTTATACTTCCAACAAATATTATCAAGTGTCTGAGCACAATCCCAGAATAACAGATAAATCCGCAATGTCATTAATAGATTTCTGTAACAACTCATCCACTTAGTGTATGATTTGGGTTTGGTCCATTAATCTAAGCCTCAGTTTACTGGACCAAGTAACATAAACCTAATAAAGCTTTCCCAAGAAGCGTGTGTGTGTGTGTGTGTGTGTGTGTGTGTGTGTGTGTGTGTGTGAAAAACACAGAGCCAAAACATAACAAGCATATAAATACACAGTCAATCAATGTAAAGATATTTGTGCATCTTTGTCAGAAACCTATTACAAATTTAATTTTATAATCTTATAGCACTTAATAATCGCCTAATATGTTCTGCCAGATTGGATCTAGCAGCATTGTTCTTTTATCTGCCTATTTCACATTCTTATATGATGAAAATATTACTTTAAAGTATAATTTATTCATTATTTATTATAATTACATTTTTATTTAGACATATTTATATTGTTTACATTGTTTTCTTTTATACATCTGTCTCTTACATATATATCACATTTCTAATTTCATGCATTCGATCTTTAATTAGCATTTGTATTTACTAAAATACTCACTGATTTTTACATTTGCCTTAACTACATCCACTCATTCAGTCAATACTCAGATATACTAAACATAGCACACAGTTTCCATAGGGATGCTGCTTTGTCTTCTGTATTAATTCCATGCAACATAAAGAAAGTGACAAATTCATGTCCAAGTGAATGAACTGATCATTGTTGTGGGACTTTTTTCAATGAATTAGGGAGTATTCCAACACCTGCAGATCAAACAAAAGCTGGAAGTGTTAAAAGTATATAATATTTCGAGTATTTATAACTTTTGAGAAAAATATTCAACATTAAATAGTGTTTGATAATATACAAGACTCCTCCATGAAAATAATCTTATTCTTCTCCCAGACACTTGCCCAAAATAAACTAAATTTATGAAAATAAAATGGAGCAAATTTTTATTTTAAATATCACAATTACTGTTATTATGTCACATGTCATTGTCCAGATCATTCTAGGAAGGCATTTGACATGCAATACCTAATTAGTAAAACATCATATTGAGGACGTGCTAGATTTCACTGAAGTTCTAACATCAAGGGAATATTTAATAACTTTTTAATTTTACAAATAGGAAAAGCCCATTGCAGAGAGCTTGTAAATATATTTTCACATAGATGTGCATTATTAATATTTTCCATATCACATTTTCTATAGTATTTTCAGTAGCTTCCTACTACTTCCAAACGTATTATGATTGAACACACGTATTCTTTTTATTCCTTCACTCTTCTAAACGGTGCTACAGTTGGTATCTCTTGTCGAGGCATCTTAGCACACATAATTTATGTTTTCTGGGAAACTATTTTTAAAAAGGTAAAAGTAAGACTGGGTTAGTTGATGCATCGCCACACTATACACACCGCTTTACACATCTCTGTTTTAAAGGTTCTTCCCATGCTAACATACTAATAATGTCATTGTTTTTAGATGACACATCCTTGATTACCCCTGTGATGGAGAATCTTTCAACTTCCATTGACTATCTATATTTCTTTTTCTATGAGCTACCTGTCCAAGTTTTCTTATGGTTTTACTTATTAATTAATTTGTAAGCAACCTTTATAAATGAAGACTACCGATATTTATCACATCAATGCACAGATATTCTCCAGGAAATAATACTGTGTGGCCACTTGTTACATTTTCAAAATAAAAAGAGGGTAATATTTGAAATTATCTTGCCTGTATTCGAGATGTTTTTTCCTAAAATTTTCCTGAAACATCACCTGTATGTTAAGAATGAAAAATAATCCTGCATTACATATTTTGTTTATATTTATTATAGCTCTTGTGTTTATTGGAAATTACCTTGCCTATATTTGAGATATTCTTTAGCTAAAATCTTCCCGAAATATGATCTAAATTTCGAGAATTAAGAAAAACCCTATTTTACGTATTTCGTTTATATTAATTATAGCTCTTGCATTGTCTGACATCATTTTAATATGATTTGTGCCTATCTTTTCAACACTGAAATCAGTTATAATAACAAATATATCCTTTCTAAAATGTGATAACTTATAGATAGCATTTGAAGCTGTCATAAATGTTTATGTATTTACGTTTAGCCATTGGATCCTGTATCAAGCATGCGACAGCTCTCACTGTGACTGTGTCCTTAGCAATGTAACTAATGAATGACGCGCTGTTATACATAATTTGTAAGGGCAGGAGAAACTCGGTTTACAACTGTGTCCTTTATAATCATTCTTGCTCTTGTCCTTCACGGTGTGGGGACCGTTTGTAGAGTGATGCTGCAGGAGCGGCAGTGTCGCTCGTGGCTGGAGAACAGGACCACAGACAACACTTCTTCCCGAGGAGGAAGGAAGTAGAAAAGACGAGAAGGAAAAGACGCAGGAGGAGAAATACTGGCCAGACTGGGAAAAAAAAAAGATGCTCTTGGGAGGACAGGGGACAAGGAGGCTGTAAGAAGCAGGGATCGGCAGTGGCAGAGGGAAAAATGGAGTGGAGATAAAGGAAATGTGTGGAGGTGGCCGCAAGGAGTTCAGATGCCGAAGGGGGTGGGTCCATGACAAAGAGGAGGTGACATGGGAGCAGGGAGACGCTGGGAGAGCGTCGGTGACGCCCGACCTCAGGCATGCGGGAGGGGTGGCTGTGGACGACGTGGCTGAGTTTTATTTCTTGGGCCCCGAGAAGCAGAAGGGGTTCACAGGGAAAGGGCCTCACCTTTCTCAGGCAGGTGGCTCAGCGGCCCGCAGGAGGCTTGAGAAGAACGTGGCCAGTTTGCCTGCTGCCGGAGGCAAGGAGGAGGCCCCATGGCGAGTGAAACGAAAGGACAGGTGGGGACACAGGAAGCCAGGAGCAGGGCCCCGTGCCCCAGGCTGAGCATCCCCTACCTGCCTGGACACAGGGCCAGAGCCTGTCAGTGGCAACCGAGATGCTAAGCTGGACTCTTCAGGGTAGCTGCCCGATGAGTACAAGGGCACGAAGGTTCAAGTGCAGTGGTCCTTCAGATGACCAACCGCGGTGTCTGGGATAGGACGTAGGAAGAGAACCGAGGGAACAGAGAGCCTGGGAGAAAGACTCTCTGTTCACCCTCGCGTGCCCACCCTCATTGGCTGGCTTTCTGTTATACGCCCTTGATGGGTTTTTTTTTTTTTCCAGTTTATTTTCAGGTTTCAAATGTTTATTTGCCTCAAGTATTGAAGAACTTTAATGTAAGGAGAGCAAGAAAAAAAGGTCACAAAGTATTAACTCGATGTCCTAGTCTGCTTGGGCTGCTGTCACAGAAACACCGTAGAGGCTGAGTGGTTTATAAACCACAGACACACGTGTTCATTTCTCAGAGTTCTGGAGACTGGAAATCCAAGAGTCTCATGCCAGAAGATTCTGTGTCTGGCGAGGGCTCACTTTCCACAGACACCCAATCTGTCTCTCGGTCCTCACGTGGCAGAAGGGACGAGAGCGCTCTTGAGGTCTCTTTCACTAGATCCCATTCCCAAGGGCCCCACTCACAGCCTCATCACCTCGCAAGGATGCCACCTCCTGATATCAGTGCTTTGAGCATGAATTTGGAGGGGGACACACACATTCAACTCATGACACTCAAGGCCATGGAAAGAAAAACGATTTAGAGGAAGCTACAAATTCCACAGGCGAACTAGTGGACGGCACGTGAAATCTTAGCCAACTTCGATCTAAGGCAATAATTCACATTTTTCTCTCTGTAACCGTCGGGCCTCTGAGTGAACCCTCAGAATCCTGGGTATTTCGGGTCTGGACACAGGAACCAGGACCTGGGCAGTAAGAATCTCGCCACCTAACGAAAGTGATGAGCACCAGCCCCACCATCCATCCGAAGGCAAGGTAGCAGCACTGCTGTCCCCGCTCAGAGGAAACCAGATGTTGCAACTTGCTACATTCTTGAGTCATCAGCCCATTTCTGAGAAGTACACGAGGCCACCTCTCCTTCCAGGAGCTCAGTCCCTCCTTCCATAGAATTTGGTGTCATTTTCCCTCAGTGTGAACCCTGCTTGAGCCTGGACCATGAGCTGCAGTCTGGATAGTGCTATTCTGTTGATCTGTGCAGTGGAGGGCACCCAGGCAGCGTCCGGTGGAGAGTGGGGCATGCTCCCTCTGCAGCGAGGACGATGGTCCCCACGGCCCCCGCAGCCCCTGCGCCCCTGTACCCCATCAGACCACCTCGCAAGCTCATTCCCGCTCACGGAGCCCACCTGTGCTTCTCAGAGCATGAAAAAAGAAACTGTCCCCATGCTCCATCCTTGGAGCTGGGGACACAGGGACGGGGACAATGCTCTTCCCGGCATCGTCCTCCCTTCCTCTCTCTCTGCCACGTCTTTCTCTTATCGGGAGCCCCTCCTAGACCATGTTCTGTCAGAGCTATTGAGCTTTCACCGTGGACGGGCAAACGGGCTTTTCAACCTGCTCTATGAATATTTTTCAACTCTTTGCCAACACTAGAGTTTGATGGGAATTTGGGAACTGGCTCCAAGTGAGCAGGACAGACCAACGCGCATTAGAATTCTTTATTATTTGTGTTTAATATGTCATTGGTAGCCTGGCCTGGTAGTGTTTGGTCTCTGTTCCCTGGCATTATTCCCTCATTTCTGAATTCTCGGGGAAATTTATGGAGAGAGCTTTTAAACAGTCCATTTTTAGGCCAACGGATATGAAAACCACCAGCTGACCCTGTCAAGAGAGGCGGTCTTTATTGTAAGTCATAGTCACTGGACTGCAAATAGATTCGAATCTATATTTGCAAGTTTTATAGCATTTCCGGAAAAGCTTCCAGAAGGTACTGTTGAGTGTGCAGAATCTCACTGTGAAGTAATCGGTGAGACGCCCAGATGAAGCAAAACGCCCTTAACAGATGCAAAACTCACCACAACGCAGACTTAGCAACACGCAGCAATGACAGTGAACTCTATTGTTTGTTTAATTCGGTCTTAGCTCATGAAAAGGAAGCTAGAAGAAGCTGCTTCCCTAATAACCGGATGGCCAGACGCTTTACTGGGAATTCTGTGTGCTGACGGCACCTTCAGGCTGACACAGAGCCGAAGCTGTGCCATCGTGCGCTGAGTGAATTTAATTTAACTAATACTGTTCTGCTACATGAAAAGAGATTTAACGCTGAACACTGATACGTGCTTAAGAGTTTGGCCCACATTTCTTTTAAATGGCAGAAGTGAAAAAATAAAAACTTGTGAAAAAAACATTAAAATGAGAAATCAGTCACCAGCACAATTTACCTCAGGCCCGCCACACCCGACACGCGCCAGTGTCCCTCAGCCTGCACTGAGGACGTTTGTCTGCACTTATCACCGGTGCTGAAAGTCAAGTTCATGGCTGGCGCACAGTCAAAGGGTCTAGAGCAGCATTTCCAATATGTCTTAGGAAGTTTGGGAAGATATACAACCCATTGTTAACGACATGCATTGTGGGATAGTTTGTAAGTTATTTTTTGTAGCGATCTTTGTATAATTTGGCAGACGACATGTAAGTTCAAGAAAGCAGGGAACGGTTTGTCTTTTTTTCCAAGCATACGTGGAATGAATGATCAGGAAATTTAGAATCCGTTAGGTGGGCATTTTCTTAAAACTTGAAGAGTTTTAGAATCAGATCCTAAAGCATGGGTGACCCGGCCTCCTTCAGTGCTGCTCTCCTCAATTCTCCCATCTTTCCCGTGGACCGGTCATCATGCCCCATCTCCTTCGACACCCTAACCCATCGCGATCAGCTTTCATCCCGGGGTTGCTGTGCAGAACACGGCGGGTGTCCCTTTACTCGGTCCCGAATGAATCCGTGAGGTCCGTGAGTTGTCACACCACACATGGTGTGTATGCAGTCAGGTTCAAGGTCATGTCTTTACCCCCATCCCCCAGAGCTTATTTCCCACGCTTCTCTCTCCCGTTATGATTTGCTCCCATGTGTCAGTTCCTGGCTTCGTTCTTTTATTTCAAAGCCTGACGTAACAAAGTGCTGATGGAATGACATTTGGAAATCAAGACTGGGAAAGAGAGATGGAGAAGCCGTTCTGTCACCCATCCTTTCTGCCAGGGAACAAGCAGCACGAGAGGGGAAAAAAAAGCAAAGAAGAAAAGATGACCAGAAAAGCTTTAAAACACACTAATTTGAATTCAAGGTAGTACTTGTGAGGGATAATGAAGAGTCGTTATCTACAGAATACACTAGGCGGGTTATATCTGACCTGCATATACTTCTTATAGAAAATCAGTTTTTTTGGATTTATGCATTATGGAATTTGTGGATTTATGAGACATAGTCCACTTACAATATCAATAACAGTGTACATTTATGAGGGTATAAAATTGGATGTTTTACACCCAAAATCACTCTGTTTGTGGAGGTGACATCTTCCCTAAGGTCGGTTAGAGACTTCCTGTGTCCGATCTGGTGGAGAACTCCACACAGCAGGAATGACGCTTCTCTGTCCCCAGGCACTGTCCTCTGTCTTATGGAACAGTCTGACCCTGCTCGAGGTCTCCAGCTCCTGTGAGCGTGACCTGACCATTGGACACCACTCTTTTAACGTCAAAGCAAGGTTACTATGTGTCCGACCGATGTTAACACGGAGGAAACAGCTCATTTCTCTGTTTCGGAATTGTCTGCTGGAGAACCCGGAGCCTTCTGGATCCCCGCCCAGGACCTGCCACAGGGAAGCGAATCCTAACGGGAGAGAGAAATGTGGGAAATAAGCTATGGGAATTAAAAAAAAAGGCATGAACTTGAACCTGACTGTGGGCACACCACATGAGATGAAGATCCCGCCCCCTGCACGGTGGGCGTGACGACTCACGGACCTCACGGATTCATTCGGGACCGAGTAAAGGGACACCCGCCGTGTTCTGCACGGCGACACCAGGATAAAAGCTAATCGCGAATGGTTAGGGTATCGGAGGAGATGGGGCACGGTGACCGGTCCACGGGAAAGATGGGAGAATTGAGGAGAGCAGCACTGAAGGAGGCCAGGTCACCCATACCCAGCCCCCTTCTCCTGCTGGGTAAATGGGTCACCTAGTTGCGCACCACTTACCCTGGCAGGTGGGAAGCGTCGCGAGTTGCTCCTGGCTGGACATGTCCCCCAGCAGGTGCTCTCTCTCAGGCAGCCCTCCCGTGGGACAGGGACCGTGAAAGCACTCACTGCCTCGGAGGTGCCTATCAGTGACTCCCGCAGGGCACAGCCCAGAATGGCGAGCTAACCCCGCAAGGCCAGCTGTCCTGAAGTCCCCCGCAGACTGCAAGCCCGCGATCTGTGGGAGCCAGCACCCCCCGTTGTGGTTCATTCACTGAGACTGCTATTTCAGAATCTCCCAGGCCACTTGGACTCACAGAACGTGCATCTAGAGAAAGTTGAGCAACTTATAGTTAAGGATGGTTTGAATGTATGTGCACCTATTCTGCTGCCATTAGCATTTTCTGTTTTTCCAGCCCAAGCCAGCATTTCACAAAGAAAACGGATATACATGCGTTCAGAAAAAAGCAAACTTTCTTCTTGCATTTTGCCATTTCTAATTTAAAAAGAAGGAAAAGCTATATGAAGCAGTCGATTTTGCAGACTAATGCTTCACCGCAGAGAGCCGCCTGCAGTGAGCACGCCACTCAGAATGCATATTGACAAATGCCTGATTCTTTCCAAGCCTGATGAATAGGACAGGCTGTCATAATAAATTGCCATCTTCTAGAACAGATTTTGAGAGAGAGAGAGAGAGAAAAAGAACCAATAGAGAGAACATCAACAATCCTGGGCTTTTGAGTTTACGATAAGTGGAGATCAATACCGTTTATTTAAATGGCCATGTACAACACCTGCTATAATGCTTTCCATATTCATGTCAACTTGTCATTTCTCTAGAATATTTTTTTTCTACCAGAACAGCAGCAACAACAATGCAGGCTTTCTTTTCTTTTGCTTTCCCTCCCAGGAAGGAATCTATATGAATGATGTTTCTATAGAAAAGGCTTCCATAGCTCGCAGTACAAATTTGAATGCAAGAAAAAGTTCTTGTTAGTGAATTACACTTTGTTATATCCCAAATAAAGAACTTGATTAGAACATTTATTATAATAGGTAAATTGTCTCAATTTTTTTAAACATTTTACATGGAATATAATTTTTTCTGTATTTCAGTTGAATAGTATAATTAACTGGCAAAGGTTGTACAGTTATTTGCAGGAAATTCGAGATGATTCTATTAAAAAATTTTTTCAATGCCTTTGGTTCTTCTGAAGCTCAGAACTTAATGGTTCTGGCTGCATAACCAATACTCATCTCAAAGCTGCTCTGGCACTTTTCCTGACTGCAGTCACCCGCCCGGATCTGGTGGTTCCTGCCACCGCTTCCTCCCGTTCCCATGTCGCCATCGTGTGACTAATGTTGCATTGAAAACTCTCGCATTGCTCTTCCGATCACTCTTGCAACGCCTGGTCAAGAAAAAATGAATGGTGTTGCTTTTCCGCGGAGATTCTGAGGAGTCACAGTTTTGCTCAGCACAGGTGCCAAGGGCCAGCCCTCCTCATGTGGAAGGGTCACAAAGCTGTTTGAACCTTGGTTTCAAGATGGCATCGTGTCCAAAATGGCAAAATGGCCAGGTGAAGGG
The DNA here is from genome assembly GCA_004027375.1 of Macroglossus sobrinus. Taxonomy (NCBI): domain Eukaryota; kingdom Metazoa; phylum Chordata; class Mammalia; order Chiroptera; family Pteropodidae; genus Macroglossus; species Macroglossus sobrinus. The sequence continues at coordinate 5,503 of PVKZ01006737.1, read as the reverse complement.
AGATGTTGATTATGTGGCTTCTGTAGCAGGCTGGTTAGACACATGGATCTCAGGGACAGGAAGACATGCTGTGCGACCCGAGGGGAACAAGACGGAGAGGGGTCATTTTGGGGGGGGTCTTTGCCTCAGCATGCCACAGACCTACATGCCCTGGAATAAACTCAGGCCCAAGGAAAGTACGTGGTCACAACTTGAAGACGTGGCCTTAGAACAAAGCCATCTCCTCCCATCATGTGGCAGTCACAGGTCGCATCAATCCCCTAAAAGCCCAACAAGAGCTGACCCAAGAGAGTGAGCCTTCTGTACCCCAGAGACTGTGGACAGAAGCAAAAAAGCCCCTCAGAATCTCGACAGACACTGCACAGTCTCAGCTCCTCTGGCCACAGTCATGGCAGGAGCAGGGGGCTTGTGCAACCTTCAAGTCCCCTGTAAAAAACTAGCAAGAAAACGAACAACCATTTCGGGCAGGCTGAGAAGCTAGCTAGCCGGAGAGGGGAAGAGTGGTTGAGAAACAGGTCGCTGGCCAGCCAGAGGGCACAGAGCCCACAAAATGAGGGTGGCAAGGAGAGAGAGAAAGAGAGAGTAAGAGAAAGAGTGAGAGAGAGAGAGAGAGAGAGAGAGAGAAAGAGAGAGAGAGAGAAAGAGAAAAGAGAAAGAAAGAGTGAGAGAGAGAGAGAGAGAGAGAGAGAGAGAGAGAGTAAGAGAAAGAGAGAGAGAGAGAGAGAGAAAGAGAGAGAGAGAGAGAGAGAGAGAGCGCCTAAACGGTTTGAAGAGTTAACACGCACACACACGATTCTTTCTGGGGGTGAAAAAGAAAACACACAGTTTTCCTATTATAGAGAAGAACACGGACACTGTTGAGATCGCGTTCTGTGAATCTAAGTTCAAGAAGTGTCAAACTTAGCGCGAATACGTGTGAAAATGGCATCCTGAGGGACATACAAGGGCATCGGAGGGTAGATGAGAAGACTAACGTGTTCTAATGTGAGCTTTGGAAGGAGGATACAGACACAATGAGAACTTTTTCTCAATGATAGGAAAGTGATTCTTGATGATAACCGATTCATCGATGACGACTAGGGGGCTGTTGTAGCAAAGATGATCCGAACCGGCCATTTGGAGCAGCCACCTACCTCTAGGGAAGATCGAGCGATAAGGAACCACGGGCCAAATCAAGGCATGAAAAAACCCCTTAGTTCTGAGATTATAGGGAAAGTCTTAAAAGTTTTTAGCTGAAAGGCCAGCTTCCTACAAGATAAATTAAAAAATAAAATAAAATAAATAAAACGAAAAAAAAACAAAAACAAAACAAAAAACCAGCCTTTTCTTTAAAACACTGGAAGAAAAGAGAAAAAAAGAAGCTATGCCCAAATGACCACCTATACAATGGTCAGCATGAAGAAGAACAATAAATTAACGTAAGGGCAGGCAAAAATTCAGAGTATATTGCTGTCACAAAACCGCTTGAGAGACAACTCTAGCCAAACAACAGAACAAACATAAAACCAAACAGTGACTCGGGAAAGGGTGAACACAGGAGAAACGCTGAGAAATGGCGATAGCATTTACACGCCCTGGTCCGGTGTCACCGCGATGCTAAAACAACGCGTGTTGCTGTCGTAAACTAGCTGATGAAGAAATGTCAATTACGGCAAGGTGAACTATCATATCTACGATATTCTGAATTATTTTTCTTCAGCTGTCCAGTAGGTCACGAAGAAAAGTTCACACATATTGTCTAGTATGTCTGTTCATATCTTCACATATGCTTGTGGATTTGTCTATTTCTCCCTTAAATTCTGTCAGTTTTGCTATAGCAATTTATATGTATGTATATATGTAGGTAGGTATATGCCTATTTATCATTATTTATCATTATTCTCTCTCTCTTTGCAGAAATACTTCTATTTTGAGGTTTATCTTGTCTTTTATTAATATAGCATCTCCTTTTTGATGTTTTTTGTATTCATAGTATATATTTTCTAATAATATATTTTTAACATATTTTTGTTACTGTGTTTTAGGTGTTTCTCTTGGAGACAGATAGAACTGGCTATTTTCAAATCCAGTCTGATTATCTCTACCTTGGTTGAATTATTCTATTTATATTTAACAATGTTATTAATATTATATTTGTTTGCTGTTTTATTATTTGTTTACTATTTTCTCTTCTGTTTACTATTTGTTCTTTTTTTTCCTCGGTGTCTCGGTTGTAACTTGCCTCGATGAAACTCCTGCTTGGAGTTTATTGAGCTTCATGGATCTGTATGTAAATGTTTTCTCCAAATGTGGGACTTTTTAAACTATTGTTCACACAAATATTTTTTTCTGTCCCTTTTTCTCTCACCTCTCTGAAACTTCAATTGCATTCGTACTGACACATTGATGTGGTGTCACCGGTCTCTGAGACTCTGTGCATTTCTCTTGTTTCCTTTGTTCTTCAGAGGGACTAATGGCTGTTGACTTATCTTCAAGTCGCCTGAGTATTCCTTCTGACATCTCCAATCTGCTATGGGGTCCCTCTGCCGAGTTTTTTATTTTATTTACCACACTTTACTCTGTAGAATGAACATTGCCCATGCTTTTCATCCCCCTCTTGAAGTTCTCTCCCGCTCCTTTCTGGAAGCCACTGTCTTTCTTTGAACATGTTTATAACAGCGACTCGGATGGCTTTTTCTGTCAAATCGAGATCTGGATCCACTCAGAGTAAGTTTCTACTGAAGAATGTGCCATCCCGCTCCTTTGAAGATGTTTGCATTTTCCTCCAAGAACTGGACATTTAAATACTGTGTTAGAGTCATTCTCATTTTTACTGGGTTATTCTGAGAATTTTTTTCATTGTTGTTGTCGTTCTACTCTGCAATTGCCTTGCCTGATTTAAACGGAAAATTATGTTTATCCGTGGTGTATGGCAGGTTAGCTATGCTCAGTTCTCATCGCTTCTTTTCACCTGGGGTCTGCGGGGTGCTCCTCTGAACATATGTGGTCATGTCATCAGACAAGTACATGGGACGAGTTTAAACTCAGATTATGGATCTCACAAGTCTTTCTTCTTCCTGCTTCCGACATTTGCTCCTTCAATTTCTCTAACCACTCCTGCAGCTCTGAACTCTGCCTTCTGTCACCTCAAATGGGCAAGGGTGGGCATTTTCACTTGTGTGTCCTCGGACAAGAGAGATAAAAGCTTGTCATTCTTGCTCATTGCAACTGCAATTTTCAGAAGGAAACTCTCTCCAGCTCCTTAAAACTTCTCAGTGCATTCAACGTGTGTGTGTGTGTGTGTGTGTGTGTGTGTGTGTATGTTCACAAGTTTCTAATCATTCCCTGTGAGATGATTTGCCCAAGCACTTTATTTACCACCAGAGCCCTTTGACCTCCCATCTTAATTGACCTTGCTAAGCACAGGGGACAGCAGAGAAAGCCAAGAGCCCATCAAAAAGGGGGTTCTGATGGGAGATAAAAGTGGGGACTTAAATAGGTAAGTTCCCATAATAAAGGTAAGTCTCAGGTGAGCCTAACTCCTCCCCTGTACTTCTCCCAGATACTACTAGGACAGTAGTCCGGTACAGAGGAAAGAAGAGGGGAAATACACACACACACACACACACACACACACACACACACACACACACACACGTACGTATACGTATACATATACATCTACATGTACATATACACATACATGTACATGCACACATATACGTATACACAGATATCCATATACACACACTCCCAACAAACTGACATTTGTGCTTTTGTATCACCATTTATGTAACAGATGGTCCAAAACACCTATAGTCATCAATTTAATTTAAAGTAGTCCCAATTTAAAATGCCCGTAAGCACCATGGAGAGACAAATTAAAATAATTTCAAATAATAGCATGTTCATCCTCTGCCTTAAATGATCTCACAATTAATTCTTCATGGGAAATTAGTAGCTAACAATCAGAAATACGGAACCGCACAAGGAGTGAAGACGTATCATGCCCAGAAAGAAGTAGTAAAATACCTTAAAATAACAGACCTAAAACTTTTACATGTAGAAATTATCAAATATATATGGCAACTATTACTCCGTTTAAAGAAATACAATTAACTTGGAAAAACACTGTAAAAATTTGGAACTTGCTAAAAATGACTTAGCAGATTTGCAAAAAACAAGCAACAAGTTCTAAAAATGAAAACTGATAAGAAAAAAGAAATTAAATCTTAAAAAAAAAGCTCTAAAAATAGCCATAGCAGAGAAGATCAGTAGATAGGAGAATATATCGCAATAAATTATCAATAATTCAGCATAGAGGGTAGAGAGGTGGAAATATAAACTATTAAATGGAATTAGCAGAGGATAATACGAGAAAATCGAACATACACTATTTGAATTCCAGAAGGAGAGCAAATAAAAGATAATGTGATGTGTTCAATGGAAAAGATAAATACTAAGGATCTTTTTGAACTGATGGAAGGTACCAACCCACAGTGTCACTACTGACACTCCAGACATCCCTGTAGCATTTGTCTATAAGGGTAACATTACGCCTGTTCTACTCTCTACGATAGTTCTCAAGCATGAGCGTACTATTGAGTGCGTCATTTCCGGGAGGAAAGACCAGTGAGTGCTTGGTGACATCTTCCTTCTCTTTGCCGTAAGGAAGTGGAGGGACACACATGCGTGCAGGCTGCTTCACCATGGGTTTCGTGGGGGCTCCACTGGGCGTGCAGAATGAGCAAAAACACACATCTGTCAGTTTAAAACATTGACGTGAGGGGGATGTTTGTAACTCATCGTAAGCTAGCTGAGCATTACTGAAACATGAAATTAAAAAAAAAATAAATCACTGGAACAAAAGTGGATATCAGAGCATAGGTGATAGTATAATCCAATCATAAATCAGTAGATTATCTAGTAAATGGTATCGCCACTGGTGGCTGTCTATCTAGAAGACAAAAATAAATGGCTCTACCCTCACACATATTTTGGGTCACATAGTAAAATTAATTTTAGATGGCCGAATGTTAAAGAGAGTTAAAGTCAACAGAAAGCTTAGCATACTACAAATAAGGGTCAAAGAATAAGGGTCAAAGAGATTTTCTTCCTGAAATCCAGATGTTTTCCAAGGAAAAATTAGCATAGTGGATTATAGAAAAATTAAAACCTTTGTATAGCAAAAGCTACCATAAAAAAACACTATAGCCATGCTACCCTGAACAAGCCCAATCCTGTCTGATCTCAGAAGCTAAGCAGGGTCGGGCTGGTTAGTACTTGGAAGAAAGACCACCTAGGAAGACCAGGTGCTATAGGCATAAAAGTATTTTTTAATTAAAAATAAGAAATTATAAGCTGACAAGGTCTTTACTATGTGGGAGGTCAACCGAGGGTTGCCTTGCCTAAAAAAAAAAAAAAAAAAAAAAAAAAAAAAAAAAAAAAAAAAAAAAAAAAAAAAAAAAATAAAAAAAAAAAAAAAATAAAAAAAAAAAAAAAAAAAAAAAAAAAAAAAAAAAAA
>PVKZ01006736.1:0-30949 GCA_004027375.1 Macroglossus sobrinus | reverse complement strand
GAAGGAAGGAAGGAAGGAAGGAAGGAAGGAAGGAAGGAAGGAAGGAAAGAAAAAGAAAGACAAAGCAAAACACTGCTTGTACAGAGTCTACAGAGAAACTTTTCTGTTGAGTCTTCTCTTCTAGGGCCTGCACTGCTGTGTCAGCCTATATTGGTCCCAGTGGAGGCCTTCGATACCCTTTCTCTTTCTTCCCCAGAATCTTATGCCCACTAGCCTTCGAGTCTTTGCTCTCACACACCCTCCTCTCTGCTTATTTGTGTCAAATGTTATGTCTGCCACATAGTAGTCACACGTATGTATTGGTCTATAAATGAATGAATTAGCCCATCCTTCGAACCATCCCAATTGAAAGAGAAAAACGTTTTGATCTTTTTCTCAAAATACAAAAGCAAACCCCACACACTGGCAGCTCACAGACCTGAGTGTTCGTGGTTTAACTCAACAAATGTGAATGTGGGGGGACAATAATATGATTCCTTATAAACATGTGGAGGGTTAAATTATTTTTATTGTTTTAGTAGATCATGTCCTATTTTAAGGGAATTTTATGAAGATAGCTTGTAAAAGTAGAGGCATGCAATTAACATAGTACTTTAGAAGTGTTCATTATTATCATTTAATCTTTGAGATAATAAAACCAAAATAAGCAAGTGAACCAAAAAAGAACAAATTGAATCTCATGAAGGACATTTGGTGGGGTCTCAAACACCAGAAATCTGTCTGGTACTATCATGAGCATGTTGGGTTCAAGATCACAATTCTTAACACAGAATGCGTTCGTTACATAGCATTGGAACGTGGGCTCTTTAAGGACAAATTTTAAAGATTACTTAATCCTAGACAGGCCTAATGAGGGCATCTCATGTCAATTTTAAAGTAAACTTTAAAAAAATTAATTTTATGACCTCAGGTAAGTTATCTCTCTCTTGACGTAGTCTAATTTTTACTTAGATTTGTAACAATTATCCCCAGACTCATCTTTTTACATGATAATTTGCACATTTAAATGACCAAAAATTATCTAATGTCTATTTTAAAATCTCAGAAATGGTCCATGAATATTTTTAGAAAATAAGAACTGGAACTGTATATGAGGAATCTCTTCTCCCCTGCCCCACCCAAAGGCCCAATACAGAGAACTTAAATATAGCCCATCCAAACAGTGTTCTAAAAGATGTAATTACTCCTGCTTCTTCGGTATTATGCAGTGTAATAATAAATTCTATCCTCAACAAATAAGGGTTTTTAACTAGAGCCAATTTGTATCAACTTCTTTAACTTCTGTTATAGATAATTCTGACAAGCTTCAGTTAATTTTCTGTGCTGTTACTTTCCTTGAACATAATAATATCAAATGGCAAATGAGTCAGGACACAAATGAGCAATTATGAGTAATCAGTCATTTCTTAACTTCTGCAGAATAGGTTTGGAGGGAGTGGTGATCATTTTCAATAACTGTTTACTTAAAAATCATTTTTTAAACTCTTATCGCAATTAGCTGTCACTTCACAAATTACATTTGCTATGTTTATGTTGATATACTGATGGCTGATAATGTAATCTGTAATGAAGTGATCCAAGTGTGACCTGGGTAGGAATTGTTTGTAGGGTTTAAGGACTATAAAACTTCACAGGGTTGTTCAGAAGATTCAATAGAATAATACTCATCGAAGACTAAAATTGTCTTGAACATAGTAAGCCCTTAGTAAAGGTTACTTCTTCTTATTATTTATTACTAAAGGTAGGTTTGGCTTTTTTGTTTTAGATCTAGACAATCTTAAGTAAATTTATTATTTTTATCTTAATGAATATAATCTGAATCAGTATTATTTATTGCATAACATATTTCAACATTATAATAAATAAGAAAAGTTACAGAGTATGCACAAAAGCATATAAACATTAAAGCATTTCATTTTAATGTGATTTTAGTGATACGATTATTATTTTAGTGATGGAGTTTTTAAACCATGCTCTCCAAACCCCGTAGAGCTCTAGATTGTGCTCAGTTAATCTTGAATAGCATAATTATCAGATAAAATGATTATCTTGGGGTAACATAGTATACTAAGTAAAAGGCCTTAGAATTGTGATTTTGTAATCTTCTTACTGAAATATAGCATACACGTAGGAAAGTGCACACATCATGAGCACATAGCTCAATGCATTTTCAAACAATGAACGCACATTTGTATACCCAGCCTCAGATTAAGAAAGAGAACATAGATAGCACCTTAGCAAAATCCTTAGTCCCTCACACCTTTCATTAACCACCATTAAGGAAAACCACTCTCATGCTTTTTAACACTGTATATTAGCACTCTATTTCTAAATATAGCAGACCTGTACTTTTTGTATGTTGCTTCACTCAATGATGTTTGAAAGTTTCTTCCAAGTGGCTGTGTGTAATTATTCGTCCTCATTTCTGTGTAGTATTTCATTGTATGAATATACAACAGTTTATCTGTCCATTCTATTGATGGGCATTTGGATAGTTTGATATTTGGGGCAACTATGGAGAGTATGCCTATGTTCATTCTTATATGTGTCTTAGGGTAAACATCTGGATATATTTCTACGGGGTCTATATCTGGGAGAGGAATGTACTGAGTCAGAGGGTGTGATGTTCAGCTTTAGTAGATATCATCAAACAGTTTTTCGACCCTGATGTGCCAATTTCAATTCCTCCAAATAGGAAGAGTTCTAACCACTTTGCTTCATTTCCAGCATTTGGTATCATTGATCTTTTTATATTTAGCCAATCCAGAGGGTACACAGCATCAAGAAACATAAAGAGCTGAGATTTTTATCCTATACTCAAAACTAGTTAGCTTAGTCCAATTTCATACACCTCAGAAGAAGACACAATATTCCCAGGTTAGAGATGAAGGACATTTTGTTAGTTCACATCAATTAATCAGATAGGAATGTAAAGTGCAACATAGATAATATAGTCAATAATAGTGTAATAATTATGTATGGTGTTAGATGGGTGCTAGACTTATTGGAGGGGTCCCTTTGTGGGTTACGTGGATGTCTAACCATTATGCTGTACACCTGAAACTAATATAATATTGAACATCAACAATAAAAATACAAATAAAATAATAAAAGTAAAAATAATTTTAAAGTGAAAGAATTAAAACATTACAGTAACCAAACTATCCACACTTTTGCATGGATTTCTTGAGTCCCAGTTCCCACAGAGCAGAGAAAGCCAGTGGCACTGGCCTGAGTGGTGAGTTGCATTATGGGAGTGGAATCCTGTGCTCAGAGAACCTGAATCTTTCACAGGAGACGGTACACAGACCGTCTCACTCCAGAGAGAGGCACTGTCTGTGCCTTTCAAGACTTCACACTATACAAACGTTTCTGAAAAGATAGTCTGGAACAAAAAGGAGGCTTTCATAGCAGAGCATCACCTCCGCTTGCAACACATACAGAAATAGAAGAGACTCGTGATGAATTATTTCTCAGTAGTGGTGTTAGTACATTATGGTTTTAATTTGCACTTCACTGATAACTAATAACTAAAGATAAACACCTTTTCATCGTTATGAGCCATTTATAGATCTTCTTTGTAAAAGTGCATTTTCAAGTCTTTGTGCCTGTGTTTCTATCGGTTGTCTGATTGTTGCTGGGTTTTTGTGTTTTGGGTTTTTTTTTCATTTATTTGTAGAAATTCTTTACGTATTTTGGATATTAGTGGTTTGTTTGATATGTATTTTGCAAATACCTGCTCTCACTTTGTGGCTTGGCTTTTCATGTTTTTAATTGTCATTTTAGAAGTTTTATTGTAATATTTGCCCCAAAGTAAACAAAACAGTGGAGGGGAAATAGAGCCAAGAAACAGACTCACATTTGTACAATAATCTGATTTTGGCCAAGTACAATAGGGAAGGTATCATCTTTTAAATAAATGGTTTGAATCCATTGGATATACGTTAAAAATGAATATGGAAAATTTTAATCTTGATCCTTACCACATACCATAACATAAAATCAAATTTAGATAAACTATAGGTGTAAATATAAAACACATAGATGTAAATGCAAAACAATAAAACTTCTAGAAGAAAACAAGGAAGAATATCTTTGTGACTTTAGGACAGGCAAAGTTTACTGAAAACCATATTCATATATTAACCATAAAGGAAAAAATTGATAAATTTAACTAAACTTAAAACTTGGGATTATTAAACTCTCTTATGTAGACATAAAGTTTTAAAAAATTTATTCTCACTGATATATTTTTTCTGTATTTTTCCCTCCAGACCCCTTTCTAATACCATAGCAGACTTAGATTCTAAGAGAGTAAAGAAGGTCTAAGAAGCTACTTGTAACCTCAGAATGTAACTTCAGTAGCATAGAAGATAGGGCATTACATTGGTGGAGATTTTCTATATCTTACTAATGAGAGAGAAAACCTAGAAACCTAGGTATTTTCTCACAAGTGGGCTCAATGTTTATCCTGTTGCCATAGTAATCAGATGAATAAATGTATCTATTGATTTGCTGACCTGCCATCAAAAGTACTTCACATATACATTGCATGTTTGAATCAGGCTTTTGTTGCAAAGAAACACCTCACACAAGTTAAATGCTGTTTATTTTGAGGACGACCACAGACTTGACAAAAGGATGTGACCGCCATTAGAAACCAAGACTGTTCAGTGATTAGCTGGGGCAGGTTTTCTATGAAATTGGCAAAGCTTAAGCTTCAAGACCTATGACTGGCCTGGATCTTTACCAAGAATGGACAATCTCAAGCGATTGTATACTTGTAATTTTATGTTCTTTTTCTTATATGAAACCCTTAGGATTACGCAACCTCCAGGCCCTAAATACTTGTGTCTGTTCCCCAACCCCATGGCCTGTTAACCCTTTCATCCCCTGGGCAGCAATGCTTTTCTTAAGCAGGTTATTAGTCTGCTTTCTACCAGCCGGTGCCCTATGAATACCCATAATTTCTGCTTCCTCCTGAGCACAGCACTCATGCCCATGATGGCTCCCCTGGCTGCTCTGGCTTTCATCATGATGTGAGATCCTCTCACATTAGTAACTGCCTCTTTATTTTAATATTTCCCACTTATATATAGGAGTAGGATAGGGATTGTCCCAGCTTGTCCCTCTATCCCAGACCCCATCATAAATCACCAAAATGCCTATAAAATGATTTCCTTATGTCCAGTGTCTAGCCCAGACACAGGAGGATCCCTGGGGACACACCCCTGCCTCCTTTTTAAATAAGAACTCTTCTTCTCTAATACACACATGGGGTGCTATAGCTAATGCCCCCAGAGAACCTTAGCTTTGGGGTGAAAGTTGAGAGACTTAAAGATGGGATATGCAAGCCCCATTGCAGAAATTAGATCAGGATATGGCAAGAATGTGTAACTTTCAAATATGTAAGAGAAAGTTTCAGATCCATAGAAGTTTGGCATCGGTTTGTGTTCTCTGAGCCAGCTGCTGGTCTCAGAATCCTCGAATCAGGGAAATCTTAAAATAGCCCAGATGAGCTCTTCTGTGGAATCCATGGTGAGCCTGTCCATTTGACATGGAGAGACCAAGGGAATGACAGCTCTTCCCAGAAGAGCCAGATTTTCCATGCGTGCCTTTCATCCCTGGGCTCAGGGTCATCGAAACAAACAAATTGCTAACAGGTGAGACACATTAATTATTATTAAGTTATTCTCAAAGTAATTTAGTGGCAATCTGATTTGCTTTGTTATTAGGGATTTAGGCTCAAAAGTTTTTTCACTAGTGACGATACTTACTAGACTTTGTCAGGAAGAGAAGCTTCAAGTGTATTGCTCTACTAGGTCAGTTCTCACCAGTGTTTAGAACAGGCTATCTGGACGTGGAACAGAAAGAGAACTAATTTAGCAACACAAAGTGCATTAAAGTTTTATAAGGAAAATAAAAAGTTCGTCTCACAGAGGAAATCGGTCCGTGGGTGTGGGAGTAGGGAGACAGTCGAAGACGTAGGAACAGAGCCAGAGAGAGAGGACAGCATTGCAGAGGGTGAGGGAAAGTGAGCAGAAAAACAGACCCCTATTCATGATGCAGCCACCAGAGACAGAGGATGTTGGCTGGTTTACAACTAGGTTACACTGAAAACTGCCTGGCTCTATGTGATGGGGACAAAAAAGAACATTTTCCTCTCTGCTAGCTATCATGTGTCACATAATAAAATAAAGAAATATAAAAAAGACAAAGTTCTACAAGTTTCATAGGTCCATTTTCTCATTCTTTCATTCTCTCTCTCTCTCCCTCCCTCCCTCCCCCTTCTCTCTCTCTCGTTCTTTCTTCCCTCTACTGCTATCTTTCTTCTTATTAAAATGTTGAGAGAACTAACAGAATGAACCGTAGTATAATATGATATACATAAAAGAAAGATGGAATAGGAAAAATATGAGAGTATGCATTTTTTTCTTTTCTACATAAATGAAAGAGCAAACAACTATATACACACTCATTGAACACCTGCCATGAACAAAGCACTGTGCTTGTTCAGGAAAACAGAGATAAACCTTGATCCTGCTAGTGTGGATGAACCAGTGAAGCTGGTGCTTATGCATTAGAGCCTATTTCTTCTTGTTTTCACAGAGATATTGATCCAGGAATTTTTTCATTTCTCTCCTCCTTCACCCATCTCCACCTCTGCTTCTGGATCATTCCCATTAGCAAACAATCATACTTCCATTTTAAAACAAATAAGGAAACAAACGGACCAACGTATTCCTCTCAACCCACTTCCTCTAATCCCGGTTTCCATCTACTCTCTCCGCTTCCCTGAGCAAACTTCCTGAAAAGGTCTGCTGTCACACTCACAGTCAATTCCCCTCCTCCCATCACTCTACAGAAATTGCTCTTGTGTGATCAGTTTTTAACATAATCATCTCTCTTCACTCCCAGGACACTCTCCTGGGGCTCCTCACACCTTGCTGATGGCTCCTCATCTCCTTTGCTCATTGGCTCTTGTGTCCTGACCAGTTAATAGAGAGTGTCAGGTCTTCTTTTTCTCTTTACACTCGCTCCTGAGGTCCTCTCCACTAGTCGTGTGGCTATAAATACCATCCACATATGAATGATGCCCAAATTTTTACCTTCAATTTAGACTTCTCTCCGGTACTGGTTCATTGACCCAAATGTTGACTTGCTATATCTACTTGGATGTTAAAGAGACATTTCTAATTCACTGTATCTGAAACCGAGGTATCATTAATCTCAAACTTATTTCATACAATGGCTTTCTTAAATCAGTTCATAGGAAGCCTAACCATCTAATTGCTCAGACCAAAATCTGAACAGTCATCCTTGATGCTTACTGTCCCCCTGTCACCCCCAACTTCCCAAATTCTGGTTAACTATCTTCAACGAATATCTAGAATCTGACCACTTTTTACCATCTAAAATCCTATTCCCTGGGTCCTAGCCATCACTGTTTCAACTCAGTTGCTACAATAGCCTTCTAACAGGTTTTGTTCTTTCTTATCCTTGTTGCTTTATAGTCAATTCTCAACATGGCAGCCTGAGACGTAAGCCAAATCGTGTCAGGCAGTGCTTCATATCCTGAAGTGGCTTCTCATATCACGTTGAGTAAAAGCCAAAGTCTTTCTGACTCCCAGGCGTTCTGTGATACGATTCCCATAACCTCTCCCACCTTCTCTCTGGCCCCTCGCCGCCCCCTCACGTCACTCCAGCCACGCCAGCACGCCCACTCTTCTTCCAAAATGCCAGGTAGCTCCTACCTCGGGGTCTTTACGATGATGCGACTGTCTCATCTTTTTGATGATCCAAGGCCAACTCTTCCATGTTTTTCAAATTTAGAATTTCTCCTCCTCAATGAGCCTCCCTGTACACCTACACTGAAATTGCCATCAGCTCCTCTAGTACTCCAGGTCCTCTACGTTCTCCCATGTTTTTCCTATAATTCTTGTGACCTTGTCACCTAATCTGTGATTTATCTAGAATGCTATTGTTTATTGTCATTGTCCTTTGACCAGGAGGTGAGCTCCTTGAAGGGTAGTGATTCTCATAAGGTTTCTTCACTGATGACTTTCAACCCTAGCACATAGTAAAAGCTCGATCATCATTTAACGAATTTGGGATTTCTGTGTTTGAGGAGCTTACATTCTGGTTGGAGAGAATGTACAGGCACAATTAGTATGCTCAAAGTTCTTTGAGAATACACGAAAGTAGTGATCTCCTGTGTTGGGGTGGGGTTGTTGGCAAGACCTTCAGAATAAAAAAACAAAAGAGATCTTGGAGCTAAACCTCAAAGAGGGATTAGGTAAAGCTAAAAAGCTGGACCAGAAGCACAGGGAAAGAGCAGAATAGTCAAAGTAGAGAACTGGGCATGGAGAGAGAACCATGGTGTAAAGTTATAAGGTACACCAGTGTGAGTGAGGCCAAAAAAATAAATAAATAAAGCTTAAGAGTTTATAGCCCCTGTTATCTTTATTTACCATACTCACCCCACACTAACCGTGCATTCTGTCATCTTTTTTGTTTATTCTTATGCTTAAATACTGGACTCTGTCATTGTTGGCTGGTCACAGCTATAATTCTTGATTTGAAAAAGTGCAGAGAGGCCAAAACGTACTGCATGAGAAAAGATGAAAAAGACACCCAGAGAGAAAGATCTAGAAGGATGAATGATGGTAGGAATAAAGCCAAAAAGAGAAAGAGGAAGGAACTGGAAGAAACTTTGGGTAGCTTCCATGAAAACTGGTACTTTAGAAAGAAAATAAGTCTCTGAGTTAGGCAGTGTTTTCTTTCTCCACCAGGAAACTTCGGGAAAGAACAACATTGCAGTCCATGCTTTTTTTTTTGCAGTCGATTTTGTGCTGGTTTTTAATAAAACACTCCTGCGCATGCCTACACAGAAATGAGAATTGATTTAGGAGTCGACAGGTAAGCTGACCTCATGATCATATTCCGCGTGACTCTGACTTTATTAAGCTGTAGGTTTCACGAAGGTGATGACACTACAGGCCAAGAAAAGGAACTCGGGAGAAACACATCAGCAGCTGAGAGTGAGGCTTAAACTAATATGCCCGGATTTTAAATTTTTAAATGTTGACTTTTCCAAAAGATTAAGGGACATTCAATAGCAATGCCCAACTAGCCCCTGGAATATACATCTAACAATCAGCAGAGCTAGAAATAGAGATTTTGACATTACTACCAGACGTGTGAGTGTTGAAACAATGAGCATGGATGGATATGCTCATCGAGGGGCTGTGTTGAGAAGAACATGAGATCTAAGGACAGATCGAGGAGAGACAGCCAGAAAAATGAAGCCAACAAAAAAGATAAAGTGGTGTAAAAACTAAAAGGTATCCAGAAGTATGTCATGGAAACTAAGAGAAGTTTCAAGATGATATCTCTATCTCTATTGCTATCTCTCTCTCTCTCTCTCTCTCTCTCTCTCTCTCACACACACACACACACACACACACACACACACAGACACACACACACAGACACATACACACACACACACACAGACACACACACACACACACACACACACACAGCTGTTTTATGGTTAAATGAGGTCCAGAGTCCAAGCTAAAGGCTATGAAAGAACACTCCCCTCTTTTGCCTACTCACCCAGTATCTCCTTAACACTTCAGGTCACTCCAGAATGTGCCAGATGCTTAGTAGGGACCAGAAAATAGTAACAAAAACTAATCCTTGTTAAGGGCCAGTCACTGACTAAGGCTTTGCATAGATGATATCATCTAATTCTCAAAACAACGCTATGCAGGTTTTAAAATTTCTATTAAATATATAAGAACTTAGGCTCAAACACTTAAAAAAAATGTCCAAAGGGCAAAGATCTGAGCAAGTGGCCAAACTGGAATTTAAATCCGAACAGTTCATCCGCCTTTGTCCCTGCTTTGCATGGCACCTCAGTGAGTTGTTACTGGTCCAGTATCCCACTGGATAAGAAGAATGAAAGACTCTCACTTAATATATTTTCTTACTAGAAAAGTTAGAAAATCTAAAGCAAAATTTTAAAATTCACAGTGCTATAAGAAGGGAATGTTAACAATTAAGAACAAGCCTGAGTTTAATATAGGAGATTTTAAAACATGAGCAGATTACAAAGGAACCATAGTAATGTAAATAATTCCAACTGTTGGAGAATACTTATTTATTTTAGTAGAGACATAGAAAGACACACATTTGAAAAGCACTCGAAAAAGAAAGCTCGTCTTCATTCCTATCCTGTAGGTCACCTCTGGCCACATGGCTTCCTCTCCTCCCCTTGTTAAATTCCTAATCCAGATAAAGGATTAGTCCTTTTCACTTTATCGGAGAATGTCCAAGTACCTGCACTTGAGTCTTCACTACATGTCCAAAAAAGGATCACATTTCCTGGGTTATGCTGGCTATTTCTGATAGCAGAACCTACAGATACGTTCTTTACCGGTCCCAGGGCCTAAGTCTGTTTTTAGAAGGACATTTTTCAGTTTAAATAAATTAAGAGCAATTTAACTTCATCTGCTATTAAAGATCCTGAGATTTTTTTTTTCAGCACCCAAACAGCACTCTATATATAAGATTTTATCTTTCGAGACTTAATTGAGTTGTGGATTCATGGGTATCTTAAAATATACTAAATATGTTACTGAATATCGATACCTTTGTGGATGAAACAACCTTGTAAGGAGACCAGGCATTATAAAATACTCTACTTACTGGATCACAAGAGGTCTAGAAACAGCTCTATTTTTTATAGGATAGAAAATATGGTATATTTCACTTTCTTGTCAAATATAAACCAATCTAAGAAATAGATTTATATAGTTTTGCTAAATTTTAAATGACTTCTTAACATCCACTTTTTCCCACTTTTCACTTTCTTACCAAATCACAATAGATAACAAAAGTTCACTTCTAATAATAATAATAATAAAATGATGCCAGCCATCTACCCTTGCACTCAAATCTGACTGTGGAAGCAGACGAAAGGAGGGCTGAGTGATATTCATTCCTAGTTAATGTAGGTGGGTAGTAGAATGGGAGTTAAGAAACTGGGATTCATTTCTGGGTTCATTCGATAGGTTATTGTATGACCTTGGACGAGTAATAGCCTTTGGTTATACAAGGTTCAGAAATCGATTTACTCATTGCATCAACTATTCATTCAACAAACATCTCATCACCTGCTATATGCTAACTACTTGCTGGAATCAGTGATAAGTTTTGGTTGGTTATGGTAGCTTTATACCCAGGCATGACTTCTCCACAGAACGAGTCCTGTCTGTCAGTCTCATCCTCTCCCATATAAGCAGATCCCCCTAATATTCTCAAGCTCTGTTGCTGAGAAATAGCAAAAGGAGCATTCATATATTTCAGTATAAATCTTCCTCTAATAATAGAAATAATGACAAAATGAATATTTTAAACTAAATTAACACAAGTGTATTATTTTCTAAAGTTTTCTCTTTTTCTCAAATTTTATTTATTTATTTGCTACAGTAAAGGAGATAAGAATGGATTTTATAAAGAACATACCAGAACATTTTTAAACTCAGAGAACTAATTAAGAGTGTCAAGCGGGCACATTCACAGTTCCTCTCATGTTGGAAGTTACTGAATTTCTCATCTAAGAAAAATCCAGAGCCAAGGAGAAAATTGAATGTGAAGTTTTTACTAAAATATAGCTATAGAGGTCTTGGTTCCATGGACATGCTAAGGCAAAACAAAATACCCCCCCCCCAAAAAAAAAACTGTCAGGGTAAATTAGATAGGCATATTCGACTCAAGTATAAAAGAAAAATAGGTCATCATAAGCGATCAATACTGCACATTGGTAATTAGTGAGAAAAGATATCTAGGCAACTGGATTCCTTTAGTCTTGCTTTAAGTGGTTTCACAGTTTATAGTTTCTTAATAGTTTTCTTTAATTGAATTCTATTATAGAAAAGCACAATTGAGTGGAAAACTATGAAATTTCTTTGACTCTGTTAGCTAATGCCTTTGCCTCATGGTTCCACTGAATGGTGGTTATTCTAACCTCAGAAAAGTCAGATAACCAGGAAGAAACAGTAGTCCCTTTGGATTCTGATCTTGAAGCTCCAAACCCGCAAAGTAAGTTAAGATAAAGTCTCCACTCTCAGTCACCATCTCAGAACTTTGCTTATCTTCCCAGTCTCGACCTTCATCTGACCTCACCTGTACTCCTAGATTCACCTCAAAGACCTCTGGATTAAATTATGGCCACACTTTTGGTGTTATTTCAAATGACTAACGTGTTACTCTTTAAGCTTTAACTAACCACGTTATATTGCTAATGCAGTTTGTTCAAGCAAGAAATATTGGTTGGAAGGCCCAGATTACAAATGTATCAGAAGCTGAGTTGCTGTTCTGGATACATCTTAATAACTTAAAATATCTCTATAATTGCAGACTAAAACATGGGGCCTAACCATTCACCACATGTTATCTACATGTCCGAATGTTGGACAGGCATCCTTAAGCAGTAGTCTTCTAGACAAACAATAATACAGTCCCACACCTGAAGGAAATCCATATATTTGTGGTAAATGCATTAAGACCAGGACACGGTCTTTTTCTCACACCAGCAGAACAAGGTGGATGTGTGTCACCATCAGGAAGACCACCAACATTGTCATCATCCAAATATGGACATTTTACCTCTTCTTTAATTACTAGTTTACCAGATCATCCCTCCTGCTAGACAGCAAACTTTTTTAGAACATGATTTGTTTATTGTTATATTCTCAGTTGCCTGCATTGCCTGACAAAGAGTAAATGCTCCATAAGTATCAAATAAATGGCATTTGGGGTAGGGGTTCGGATGTGGGTGGAGTAGAATTGTGAATTAATTTGGAGACGCTGTAATTAATGGTTAACTCCAGAATAGGATCCTGAAATTTCCCTTACCTTACATCTTAGAGAAATATTTTTTTTCTGTATCAGCAAGTACAGGCCAGCAGAGGGCAGTGTGACAGGTTAGGAACTACTAGTGTCATTGAGAACTTTTTTATAGAAGATGTGGGGACAGCAAGACGTTGTTGGAGTACAAGATGCCGGTTATGGTCATTTGCCTGATGAAGAATATACACTGTTCCCTCATTTTTCTTAAAAAAAATAGTTTTGATCCTTGGTAACATAAGTACAGTAGGATGTTTGTGGGAAAGGGAGCCCCCAGTTTCTGGCTGAATGCCCAATCAAGGGGAGGGCATCACTTTCCCAAAGTGACTTGGGTGCCTCAGGACAATGAGCTGCACAAACAAATGGCCATCACAAGTGAACATACTGCAATGTGGCTCTTCAACAGGAAGCATCCCTTAAGTTCTAAGGAGAGATTCTATGATCATGAAAACAAGACCACAAATAGAGCAAGTAACTTCAAATGGTCCTGAATGATTGTGTGTGTGTTTCTGACAAGGGAAAAGACGAAGGGCACTTACTTCCCCGGCCACAAACACCGGAAGGCATCACATTGTCACTGGCACTGGGGAAGAAAATGCAAATTATTGCTGTAGTTCATCCTCCAAACCCTACATACCCATTCATTTTCTAGAACACATGAAAGTACTTTGACCATCCCTTTTGGAACAGAGTACTGTAGGTCATTTTGAAAGCAATGGAGTGTCTGAAAGTATTATTAATTTATAATAAGTCCTGATGATGATGCTTTTTCTTTTTTAACATCTTTTTTTAAAAATTATAGAAATGTTAAAAAAGCTGATATGTCGGAGACAGTATACCTTTTAGATCATTCCTTGGTACTCTCAATACAATAAACATTGATTTCTTCTCTACAATTTGTTATACGCTCTATTAGACTCATTTTTTCCTATCTTCAAGGAACTCTGCCTTTTTTCTAACACCTATAATGAGTGCACAGAAAATAGAAGTTTCGCTGATGGAGTCCATTGTCATCATCTTTTTCCCTCAAGATTTTGTTGCCTTTCACACTTAAAAAAAAATTTTTTTAGCAACATTTATTGATTCCTTACTAAGGGCCTAGCATTTGGAAGTGCATAAAAGAAGCTTAGAACTTGTTAAGGTTTAGGGAAATTCTGCAAACTTATGGGCTCAGAATTAGGACATATGGAGTCTGAAGTTGCGTCACCACAATACTGAGAGCATGCTGTGATGGTTACTTTTATGTCAACATAATGGGGCCAAAGGGTGCCCAAATATTTGGTCAAACATTATTCTGGGTGTGTCTGTGAGGGTGTTTTAGATGAGATTAACATTTGAATCTGCAGACTGAGTAGAGCAGATTGCTCTTTCTAAAGTGGGTGGGCCTCATCTAATCAGTTGAAAGCATGAATAGAATAAAAAGACTGACCCTCCCATGAGTAAGAGGGAAATTCTTCTGTCTGACTGCTTTTGAGCTAGAACACTAGTGGTTTTCTGCCTTCACATTCTAACTAAAAAATCAGCTCTTTTTGAGTCTCAAGCCTGTTGGCTTTTGGACTGGAATTATACCATTGTCTCTCCTTGGTACACACACACACACACACACACACACACACACACACACACTCATACACATCTTATTGGTTTTGCTACTCTGGAGAACTGTGATGAACACATATATCTAAGCCAGAAGGTTTAGGCCATTCACTACCCACCCAAGAGGAACAGCATTCCAGTTTCAGATTAAAACTGAATTAGGCAATGGCTTAGGGGGAAATAGAATGGCATTTGCCTCCCATCATCACCATAAAGAACCTCCTTTAATAATTGAGAATGCCATGTACCAAAAATCCAAATCAATCTCTGGAGTTCATCCATAAAATATAAAGGAGATTTTTCTCTATTAAAATTTAAAATAATTTAAAATGAAATCAGTTTGACTTTAGAAGTTTTGTTCCATTTTGTTGTTTGTACTAACACAGATTTTAACAGGTTGATGCTCTGAACTTTTTGTTTCATGTAGAAAGAATTGATAGCTTTAGTTCAAACAATGGAATAGAAAAGTTGGTAGGTGAACGTATTCTACAAAATCAGCCAATGTCCCCACAATTAAAGATTCACCCTCCCCAAAGTCAGTTACACCAAAATTAGGTTGCCTGAAACAGAACTTTGTCTTAATATCTAAAGAAAAAACTATATATCTCTGTGTGTGTGTGTGTGTGTGTATGTGTGTGTGTGTGTTGCATGTATGTGTGACTTTTTTGGGAATGTGTATGTGTTGTGTGTGTAAAAGCAAATAAGGTGTTGGAAGGCTTTTCTTTACCCAATCAGCAGTGTCTCTAAAGAATAATAAAAACACAAAGAATTATTTTAACACTTATATATACTCCATTTGTTAGTAAGGCCATAATGTTATTCCAGTTCCTGATACTTATTTTATGCTCTTCTAAAATAGAAAAAAAATTGTCATTTTTTTAAAAAAATTTATCCCTTCTTCTGAAAAGGTCTAGATTTCTAAATTTTTATGAAAAAGTCGAGATACTCCAGTGATAATTTGGACACCACTATACCTGCCCAACATATCTAATCTTGAGGAAAATCTGTATGTGAATGGGGATGTATAGAGTGCAGTCAAGAGTCCAGGCATTCAATAGACCCGGATTTTAATCCCAACTCCACGGTTTACTGCGTACGCGTGAGCAGGTTTCCTGAACTCTCTAATCCTCAGTTTTCACTTCCATTAAATGGGCTTATAATAGCACCTACCTCACAGAGTCTTTATAAGAAAATATTGAGACAATGTAGACACATGTTTAGTATAGGAATGGACATGTGGTAAGAAATAACTTGTTTTTAAACTAAAACTCACCACAATAACAATTTTACAATACTGTAAAACTCAATAACGCGTCACAGTGGATAGCATTTCCCCAACATCTCCTTAACTTCAGAAGTCACATGCTGTATACTCTACTCTACTGTCATTTACATGGCAATTTTAATTCACAAATAAATTTAGCTTTGTCAAAAAGAATAACATTTGTGAAAGATGTAATGTGCTGGTTATGTTTTCTCTAATAAACAACATAAAACTCAAACTATTTAAAAATGTTTGTCTGTGTATCCCTTAGGACCATCTGGCCTCCCCCCGGTAGTCCACAAAGCATCTTTTAGGAATAAGAAGTAAGTGGTTGGACAGAAAAGCAGAACAACATAAACTGAGGAAGAATTTGTGCAGGAGATGGATTTGACTAGGGGCCTGAAGATGAATAAAATCGTAAGACTCGCACAAGGAACATTTGTAAATGATTGAACTAAATAATATATCAATAGGTTAATAAGATCTTTGTGTAACAATGAGACAAAGTAATAGGACTCAAATACTTGTCAATAGTCTTGATTTGATATGTGGACCCACGGTTGATCAGAAAGAGACTAACATAAGCAGAAAACTTATAGACATGTTGCTCTGTCCATTTATGGGGGATTACTGAAAAATTTTTAAAAAACACACCTGATTATTTGTATATTCTCCAACTCTGCCATTTTCTGGATGGGTGCCCTGCACAAGTAACTTTCTTTCTCTAAACCTTTGTTTTCTTATCTGTAAAATGGGGATAATACTTACTTCACAGGTCATAATGAGGTTTAAATGAGATAATTTAAATAAAGTGTTTCTCATTGAGCTGTCAGGTTCTTAATTTGAGGACAATACTCCTATTTTACAAAAAAGAGCAATTATGTGATTTGTTCCAACCTTTTCCCCCTTCCAGAGTTGAAGAGTTGGAAAAATATGTTGCCTATAGCAACAGTTTCAATCTCATTGACTTAAAATATTCACCAGCAGGACATGAACAAAGGACTGTCACCTCTTCAACAAGGTCAGAATAACTTTTGCGATCTTTCTTCTAATGCAAGAAAGCATCCAGTCTTGGGCTTTTTGACCCAATTTGTTTGTGAAAGACCTATTCTCCCTGAAATCTGACTTTATATTTTTTCCTCTTTTTAAAACAGCCTCGTTCAGCATATTCTCGTAGCCACAAATCATTTTTAAGAGATGAATGAACAGTGCATGAGGCCAAAGCAGATCGCTATTTCACAGTGATTAAAATATCCCACAAACGGGAGCCCACCCCCACATCCGGCTCAGTCTCTTCTTACCCCTCCAAAGTAGGGAGGTAGAGCAGCCTCTCAAGAGGATGAATGGAAGGAAAAACATGAGCACTCTCAGGACAGGGACATTCTGGAAATGCTTTCCTAGCCTTGGCTTTGATGCTGTTCTCTGAATAGCAACGTGTTTGCAGATAGTACTATGACGAGAAAGGGAGTGTTAACCAGGGCTGTGGCATTACGCTGTGCAAGTCAAAATTACAGAAAAAGAATCCGGGACCAAAAACTCACACTGACTCATCTTCAGTGGGTAGGAGGAGGCTTTACTCCCAATTAAAGGCAGTTTTGTGGGTAGGAGTCATATAGATGACTCGCTGAGGGGATGACAGAGTCTTGAGGCAGAGTCTACCTGCCACAAACAAATTCAGAATGTACTCGTGTGGAACAGTGAGTACAAAAGACGACATTCACTCCCCCATTCATTTATGATTCTTTTACATAGATGCTCAAAGGCACTCTATCGGCCGGGCATCCTTGCCAGAGAGCTGGTCAGTAATCAATGGGAGGAGACTATCGATCACACAGGCAGGATGCATTTATTACTGCAATCGGGCCAAAGCAGATTACAGACGAAACCAAAACCATTGTCGCCAGGAACCACAAATCTAATTACAGAAAGACAAGAAAACCCAAGCCCCGAGTCCTTTCTTTCTTACGTCCGTAAAAAAATTATTGTTTGGAAATCTTATCATTCCTTTAAGATCCCTGTGTAGGATCTCAGATCTAGTTCATTCTCCTGAGGTGGCCGTAGAGGGGAGAGTGGAAATTATACCAAACATCTTCCATAAGCCAAGTTCTATGCATCATCTGCCTGTCTATCTGTCTGTCCATCTGTCTGTCTACCTACCACCTATCTGCCTTCCAGGTTAGCATTATTATCTCAATACTTTATATATGAGAAATCTCTAGGGAAGTTCAGAATTCACTGCAGTCAGTAAGGCACAGAAAAAGGGTGAAAAGACGGGCCTGTCAGACCTGACCCTCCTCGTTACTTTCACCTGAGCACAAGGGCACCTCTGATTGTGGTATTCGTGGCTGAGTTCCCTCTAGTAAAGGCTCCAGCAATTTGCCCCTGAGGGTAAAGTCAATTTGGGGTGGAAATTCCAGTGAAAACTGAGTATGGGTTGTACTAATAAGGAGGGAGTAGTGCAGAGTCTGAGAAAAGCCCAGAGGCTCCCCATGCAGAGCAATACGCCAACCCCTTCCCTACTCCTCTCGTCGGCCCTCGCTGAGGCTCCTTGGAGGACCAAAGCATCCTGGTTCCCTGTTTCAGAAGTGTCACTTCGGTTGATATATTTTTATTCGGAGGGAGGGGGCATGTTTCCCTTCCATTGACTTAGGAATGACATTGTTATTCTATTCCAAAAAGAACCTTTTCCTATAAGGCAAGCAAAGGATTCTCAGTTACTCTGACAATGTTGGACTATGCCTGGAAAGCAATGAGTGATCTGTCCATTGATCTATGGAGATGATTATCCTGAGAAGTCCCACTAGACAGCTATGTAGGTAGGTGAATGTAGACATCTAGACAATAGAGATAGATGAGAGAGACAGACAGACAGAGAGAAAGAGAGAGAGAGAGAGACAGAGAGAGAGACAGAGAGACAGAGACAGAAGTAGATAGGTAATAGATAAATGATAGATAAATGTAGATATGATTTTATTTCTGAAAACTTGATTTAACTTTCAAGAACTAATGAAAAATCTAAATAAAAAAATGAGTACTATGATCAGCAGACTAAGGGATCTTTGCTAAGATTTCATGAAACTTGTAAACATCCACAATCTAACAATTATCATATTGTGTTATAATTATCTGTAACCTGTGTTACTTGTTACCACCCAGGTTTTCCACCTTCTTGGGATGATTCTTTATTTTAATATTCAAATAAAATGTCTTAAGACAGAAGTCCTTTGTGAAAACTGTAGCACAAACACCCAAGAATCTTGTGAAATCTCCAGGTGGAGGATGGTTGTTTTCATGGTCATTTCTTCTTGTGAATTCTAGCTCTTCATATAGTTTCATTCCTTGCTTATTTACCCTTTTTTCTATTTATTCAGTCCATATATATTTGCTCAAAGTGGGGTCCCCATATTCCCTCTTGTGTTCCTTCTCCCCTTTCTTCTCTTTTGTTAAAGATGATTTTTTAAAAGATTATATGGTGATACTCATACAAATATAAAATGAACACCTGCCAAAGATTTTATCCAACTTATCAATGAGGGAAACAGTCAGATGTGACCTCTGCTTCAAAAGAGAATTTATATACACATATATGCTGAAAAAAATGTATGGCTAGAAGCAAAAGTAGTCAATACCACATGGCAATAGTCAACTGTGTCTCCACACAACTTCATTTCAATACACAAGAAACTTGTGTCACTACTGCTACGCTACCAGAGCCGTAAAATGACTGAAAAACAAGGAAACCGGGAGATAATACAGAAGGGCAACTTGGACACTTGGTAATCTTTTTTTCCTATTTCAAAATCTTCCATATTTTTTTCTTTTTTTGTTCTCCAAAGAAAGTTATCTTTTAAACATTTGTATTGAAGTTTAAGATTATTAAAGATTGGGGCATAATGGATACTAGCACAACATTGAAGATTAGGTGATAACTTGAAATTGCATATTGGACATGACTTTGATGACACCCCCACTCTGCCTCCCCGTCCCACCAAGTCATCTGCAGCAAAGAAAAGTCCTCACTGGCCACTGCTCTCTTCAGAGAAAGATCATCCTCACCAATCCCCACTCCTCTCTATCCAGACATTTTCCCCTCTCTATCTACCAGGAGGCCAACCTCTCTCTCCATTTCTCATTGGGACTAGCCCTGAGATTTAGTTATAGAATTGAAAGGCCTGTTCTGTGTTTCCCACATCAAGACCATTTATCTCCTGAAGCAGTCTTCTGTGCTTCTAGGGTAGTCTGTCCGAAACTGTCAACTTTGACAACAGCAACATTTTTTTCTTTCGTTTACACAGATTTTATGGAAGACTCACTGGGTGCTAAGTGCTAGAAATTCCAAGGATATTTTGAATTTCTAGCACTTAGCACACAATGAGTCGTCACTAAAATCCTATTCTTTCATGAACTTAGGTAAATGAAACCATAAAAGGGTCACTCTCAACTCAGAAAGCTTCCTTCCTTAAACCCTAGGCCCTCAGCTTTCCACATCAAGATCTGACTCATGACTCCTTGGAAAAGTCTTGTGGAGAGTACATCGTTCTTAAGGAGGAGAACTCACTCTTCACCGAAGTAAAAAGACATCTTCTGTTCCCATCTCGAGTACCCTCTCAACAGTCAGTCCATCTTCCCCATCTACCTGTGAGTGAGTCAGGGTTGGACGTGAAACCTGGCTGATGATGTGAAATAATGACAATCAGAAGGCTAAAAAACAATTCACAACGCAATGTTTCTTGTATGTTAAGTCATTGCTATTTGATATATTTACAAAATGTAATAAGCTAAACACTCAACCTTGTTATTACAGAAATGAAGCTATTTTTATAAAGAAAAAAAGGAAAGTCACTTATGAAAAGATGAATTCGTTTACAAGATAATTGCAGTAAATACAGAGACATTCTTGACAGAAGGGCCAAATTCAGGCCTGGTAAGAAGAACCACGGACTGGATTGTTACCAGGGACTGGATTTGCTTCTAGGTAACAGAAATGCGCACAATTATTTTATTTTATTTTATTTTATTTTTATTTTATTGTATTTTATTTTTATTTTATTTTTATTTTATTTTTATTTTATTTAATTTTGCTTTCTTATGTTGTAAACTCTAATACCTATTGATATGGGGAGAACAGGCAGGAAAATTAAATGAAAAGTCTATACTAGTGTTTGGCAATCTATGGCCTGTATAACTTGGGACTAAACATTCCAGGAGTTCTTCAGGTTTTCATAAGTTCTCCAAAGGAAGAAAAGGAAAAGAGGTTCTATGTCCTAAGAATCCTTACCTACATTTAATTCTCACAGCTACCTTAGAGAGCATTCTTATATTCTTAACATCAGTTTGCAGATAATAAAAAGTCAACTATACTTTAATAATCACTATAAAAAGTTAACTAGTTTGCTCAACACTGCATTACTGAGAGTCCATGTAATGGAAATATAGAAATATAGATTTCTATTGCTGTAAGCTAAATATTCTCATTCTATTTTCTATGATACGCTGTAGCTAGTAGATTGGTCAAAAAAGGATTTAATCTTAAAGTTACTCAAGAATTCAGAAAACAATACAACACAGGATCTTCAGAGCATAAAATTGCAGGAGGAAGGATACACAGAATAATGAACAGTTCTTATATTCGATCAATATAGAACATTTCCTATTTACTTTCTTTTCACAGATATCCATGACTTGACCTCTTCTCCACTCCCATTGTCACTCTAGTCCAAACTCTAATCACTATATACATAAATTACTGCAGTAACCTCTCCCTGGGCTCTGTGACTCAATAGAGGCCAGCCAACCCCAACACACACACACACACACACACACACACACACACACTCACTCACACACACACTCACTCACTCACACACACACTCACTCACTCACTCACTCACTCACCACCACCACCACCTGCGTCAGATTGCTGGGCCATCTTCCCCAAGGCACTAGTTTCATTCTCATTCCAACTCCTCGTCCTATACCATGCCCGAGCTCCTACGCCCCATGAAGCCTTCCCAGACTGACCCGTCTCTCACGGATGTCCCTCTTCTCTGGATTACTTTGGGTTCCCAAATGTTATTTCTTTTTTCCTCTTTAGATGATAATCTCTTTGAAGGAACTGAAGATCAAGATTTGGCATATAGAATGGTCTATACAATACCCAGCACAGTGCTGAGCTCGGAGCAGGCAGTTGATGCATGCCGATGGACTCACTGATTACACTCAGAACACTGACAGAGGACGAAACGTTTTTGACAAATGAATAAATAACTTCTGTGCGGCATAAATGAGAAGAAACAGAAATGTAAAAGGTGACTCCAATGTGAGTCGAATGCAACAATATATGAAAATAATTTTGGAACCACTGACCCCAATCTCAAGGATGTCAGTATAAAACATTTTAATAAATTCCCTTTTATAATGTGTCTCAAGACATTTAGTCAGAGACTCTTCAGAGTTATTGCATACAGTCCCAGCCCCGGTGTCTTCCTCACAAGGCACGGTAAGCCCTGGCAATGCACATCTTCTCAGGTCCATATTCTCCCTGCAAATACAGAGCTGAGATCTAAAACACGCAAGGTGCATCCCAGGCACCACCAATTCACTAAACCTGGATGATGAGGACCCCCAAGTCAGTCATTATATGGTAAACAGTGATGATAAGGGAAGTGGGCAGATCCAAGCTGCTTGTCACTGGCTCCATGAAGAGACTTGCCCGAAGTGGCAGACGGGACATTTAGAGAGCACCTAAATCAAGCACCTGCTAGATGGAGGCCCATGCCAGCCTGCCTCGATTACGTTTTTCTTGGAATGGCTCAAAGAGTTGGTGCTGCCAGTTTGAACAGTCCTCGTAAGAAGAGTGAACGAGAATGTATGTTGCAAACCTGCCCAGGCTCAGGGGAGCAGTGAGGGCAGCATCATTGTCCAGGGACTCTGGGGGAACCCTTCGCCAGGGCCTTAAAACTCAAAGAGCTGTTGTGCATCTGAGTGTGCATCTCCATGCATATTTTCCAGGAGAATTCTATGAAATTATGGTCACCTTACCCTTGTCTTTACTTAGGAGCTCTCAATATTTTCCCAACAAGCAGATGCCATGTGACTACTCATAACCTATCCAACTTCTCATTGGCCTAAATGAGCTTCTACTCAAACTACATTATATTTCTCATTTCTTCTCTCAGATGGAACTGGTCAACCCATGACCAGTTCTAATTCCTCACAGAATTACCAGTTTCTCTATAAGTGATGTATCTGAACTTTCCAAACAAATAGCCTTTTCAATATTGTTTTAAAATACAAGGATTTCCCTTTACCAACCCAAAATTATACCTTCTTAAAAGTGAATCCCCATTCATTCATTCACTTGTTCATTCATTCATTCACTCATGTATTCATTCAACAAACACTTGCTGAGCGCTTACAACCAGGCAGGCACTGTGCTAGGCTCTGGAGAAACCATCCAATAGGACACAGTTATTTCCCTTGAGGAGCATGCCCAATATCTATTAAAGGACAAAGCTTTCAACTGTCATTTATATTTCTTTAATCCTCATTTCTTCACAAAGAATCGCTCTCGTTCTCCCCCTATATTACGCTGATGTTGCTCATAAAATTTTAAAACCAAACATTGACTGATGGTAAATCATTATGGTGTTTTGCTTTTCTCTAAAGGATGATGGCAAGTTAGGGAAATCTCTTATAGTATCAAGTTAAATTCGAATGAAGAATTTCAGTTTGCCCCCTTCTAACATGATACGTTTCAAAACCTCTCATCTGAAATCTGCATATGTGCCAAGTCAGAATCCTATCATTTGGGCTAAATTACATTATGGGAGTTTATATACAACTACTCCTTTCCACACAAAACCTTGATTCTGACTACTCTGTCATTTCTGACGCTATTATACTTTGTTCAGCCCACCCCCAAAAATGCACCCTGGGCAAAACCGATGATTAAAGGCAATTGACATGGATAATATGGACAGCGCGTTCGGAAATATTTGGAGATCAGGCCACTAAAGCAAAGCCCACCCCTCCCCGCCATCCTCACCCCAGTCTTTCTAAAATAATGATGGCCTTTTATCTGCTGGTTCTCAGAATCTGTTCAAAAAGGGAACTTTGAACTCTGCATTGGGCACACTTCCCAGGCGGTCCACATATCTCCCCCTGGCCACCGGCCAGCAAACAACAGCTCAAGGATGAGGCCGGGGGTGCTTGTTTGAAGTGCTCTGTGCATTCTGGCCTCAGGTCTGGGGCTGCTCGCCCTGCGTTGCGCTCTCTTCTCAGACAGTCGGAGGTCTTTCTTCTGAAAACGGTTCTGGCCCATGAATCAGAGCTCGGGATCCAGCTCTGCCACTTCACCTTCCTTCGTCGTTACTAAACGTTCTGGAGAAAAGAACAGCTGGGTTTCCGCACTAGATTAAGGGCCTGCGATAAGTTGTCCTGCTCCCCGGCTAAACGTTTCCTTTAAAAGCAGAAATGTTCGTAAGGCCGTGGTCACCAAACTCCACACTTTGAAACTAATGAGCAGTTTCAGCCAAAAACAATGCAGGACTCGGGCTCTGCTCTAACGCTATGGGACTGGCTTTACCAAAAAAAAAGACACTTGAAAAACTATAGATGTGAAATGTGAAACTGAATAACATTATTTGGCACAGGTTGCTCTTTGAAGCTCAGTAAATCAATAACTTGCCTTTTATGGCACTTTCAAAGCAATTCCTCACCCATCAGCGTTTGACCAGCTCTCAAAAGTGAGGCATTCACTTACAGCTGCTCTTTCTTCTGTCACAGGTCAGACTGTGTCCCAAAGGAGGCCCAGGCCCCCACAAGATTCTCTCTGGTCAAAAATAGCTTCCTTCTTCCATCTACCAATCCAATATTTGTTTGGATTCATGAGGTCACCTTTTAAGATGCAAACCACCTGGATAACAATCAGTTGAGAATTCCTTTATTTAACTAAAGAAATTCAATGTTCATCTTCAAGTGAACATTGTTGTGTATTACATCACAGTGGAAATGGGGTGAATTTTGATTCAGAAGTCAATGTGACCAATGATTTATCATCTCTGTGGCTTAACTTCTCCAAGAATCATTCTTTATAAAATGGAAATAGTCATCCTGACCTGTTATGATGCTGACATTTTCATGTACTGTATAAAATGGGAACCTAAGATGAGTCTCCTGGTAGCCCTTCCTTCCTTTCTGCTCCTTGCCTGTCCTTCTCTGTGTCCATATGGGAGCTGCCTCATTAAGAAAACATGTCCCTGTCCCTGGTCCCAGTTGATTGGTCCCAGTGTTGACACCTGGCCCAGGTGAAGCCAACATGCCATACTCTAGCATTTTGTACTCCAACCAGAATGAGTTCTTAGTCTTAAAGTGGTATAAAATATAAAAGGTGTTTGGTTGTTTTTGTTTGTTTGTTTGTTTTTGTTGTTGTTTTGTTTTTTTGTTTTGTTTTGTTTTTGTTTTATTTTGTTTTTTTTGTTTTGTTTTGTTTGTTTTGAGAGAAAAATGAAACTCATGTGCAGAGAGGAGCTAAAAAATCTCCTCTTTGCCTGAATGGTAGAGATGGATTTCTTAGAAGTGTCAGCAGACACAGCGGATGAAAGTTAATAGCTTTCATAGTCCTCGGGTTTTAGTTTTTTTAAAGTGTTGTTACATAGGATAGAAATTAAGACTCATAGATGATCACATGATTTATCAGTCTCTACTGTGAAGAGAGATTGAGAGACAGAGAAATTGAGAGACAAAGAGATTGGGAAGGAGGAAGGGAAGGGGAGAGAGAGAGAGAGAAATAAATGGGCAGAGAGAAAAAGCAAGATACAAGAGGAGGAACTGGAAATCAGGCAGTGGGGAGGGAGAATCTAGTAAACAGTGAATGAGGAGGGTATTCCAACTGAAGGATAAACAAATCAATGAAGCCCTCACCCCCAACCATCTCTACCCTCTACCTGAAGCCAAAGTTTGAAATGCTCCCTGAAACAGACAATAAAAACACCAGGTATCTTAAAACCAGAAGGCGATAGGAGAAGAAACCTAGCAATCCAGAGCTGAAACATAGCCACGAGGAGCCAGAAAACGAAGGAGGATGAGGGTGACTGCTCTGCTGAAAAGCAACCTTATCATTCAAAACACACGGTCAGCGGACTCTGAGAACGGATAACATGAGCGGGAGAGAGGTGGTGAGGGGTGGCATTGGGGGGATCGTTGCACAAGGCTATTGTTCGCAGAGCTATTGGCAAACTCACAGCCTCATGGAACCTTCAGCAAACCAGCCCACTAACGAGATCAAGCAAATAGATCCGTTTTGCAGCGCATGGATATCTAATGCCCATGCGACTGAGGTTCTTAAAAGTGGAGACGATTCAAAAAGAGTCTTCTTGACACTGGGTGTCAAGTCCTCAAAAAATCTGTAAAAATGTGGCTCGATTTTTAAAAATGGCCATTTTGTGTCTAAATCGCCTCTTTGAAAACCTTGCTTCATGATACCCCTCAGTCAAGGCCTCTTATAGCTCTAACCACGGTTTAAGAAAACCTGCGTTCATTTTTTCTAACTGGTCCTATCTGGGACAAGTAAACACAGAAACAAACGTGGATGCTGAAATGATCTGTCCGCACATGCGTACAAGCAATCTAGAGGATCAAAATTTATTTTGATTTTACATCTCATCATCAAAAGGAAGACTCACAATTTTTAGAATGTTTATGGAGACATTAATAAATGCCTGGAGGTAAGGGGTGTCACCAAATTCCTCTAGTTCTGTGGACCCCGTGTTAGGAATGAAGAATCATTTATTGCTGCTGAGCCTGTGAGTCAATGTAGCAACATTATTGTTTGCTGTCTCCATGTAGGATGGTGACTGGTTGGGTGACAGGCAGGCTGGAGGCAGCGACCCTACAGTAGCCATTTTAGTAGTTGAAGCAGAAGGTGACAGAGCTAAGACTGGAACAAAGGAAAAGAGAAAGATGGGAGGACTTTGAAAAAAAGGACAAAAGTGTTAAAATTCAACTGAGTGCATTTGAAAGCTCTTCTTGGCTTTATTCAATGATTCATGAATCAGGCAGGACCCCATCCAGCAGATGAAAAGGAGCTCTTCAGAGCTGTACAGAATGCAAGACTTTTACAGGCAAAAGGGGACAGGAAAAGGAAGTTACTAACAAAGAGTGGATTTTGTGTGTGGCAAGGTCACTTTCCTCTACTGTACGGTAGGGGTCTCTCAGGCAGATTCCCACTATTTGCTGACCAGGTAATTCCAGAGTGACTGGCTTAGGATTCTATTTCTGGGAGAGGTTGAGACTGTAACTAAGTTAGGTATTAAGTCTCGATTTGGTGACATGAGCTTAGCACAAGTGACTCCATTGGAGCCTGCTGACTTTTTTTATTTATTTTTTTTTATCATAAGGAAGGTTCTCCTGATCCTCATGGCTCACTAGAGGTGGAGGACTGAAAGAGAAGTAAACAGTGTCCCTAAGTGGAAACCCCATAATGCATATGTAAACTTAGGTATCAAGGATCTAATCAAATTATGTAACGTGGCAACAAGTTTCTGTGTATGACTGATTAAACGCAACTCTGTAGAAGAAAAACTTACTCCCACTTGAAGTGGGATTAGTAATTAGAAGCCTTGGGGCCTCTTCTCCACTCTGGTAACCGTGGAAACTTGAGGCCACCTCCCTTCAGGCATCTGTTTTCTGGTCTTGAAAATGGTGGGTGGGTGGAAGAGTGGACTCGATGCTCAAAAAGAATCACAGAGCCGCCTGACAGAAACGCCCAGAAAAAAGAAAATGGCACCAGACACAAATTAATTCTGGAAATCCTTTTGTAAATTGCACAAGCTAAAATGGACTCAGCCTTTAAAAGAGAAACAGATGAAGTCAGAGATAAGATTTTGAAAAGTAATTTTAAATAATTGCTATGTTCTCTGCAAACAGGGGCGAGCGAGCAGCTTGGCTTTCAGAATAAATGGTCCTTTACGGCTGTCACCACCTATTGGGGCCGCCTGCACAGCCACCCCGGTGGCTCACACAAGCTCTAATCTGTTCAAAGACGTGGAAAGGATTTTCATAGAAAAAGGGCCCTTCTGACATTAGCAGAGGTTGAATCACATTGTGATTGAAGATCAACACATTTATTGTCACGCCGAGGTTTGACTTTCTTCTACTGGCACAAAGTAGTCCAAAAAAGAATAGAAAATTACCCCCGTTTACTTCAGAGAACCATGCTTATTTCCTCGAACTATGTAGCCTTTCAGTGTTGCTCTGGGCAACTGATTTAAGTCAAAGTGATCCGCCTGTGAGTGACAGCTTAAGAAAGGTCAAGTTTATCTGTAATAGAGTTGAGATTGGACTATAATAGGTAGGCGGAAAGATATCAAGCCCTTAGAACAACAGCAGATTTCAGATGTGTTTAGCTAGTAGAGAAAAGCCGGTTACATAAGTTGGAGTTCTTGTAAGAATTTGCACGCAAGCGATTGGAAAACTCCTAAGAAAAAAAAGGTTAACCGGAGGCAGAGAAATAACTAAACAAATCTGGCTAATGCATTTTCACACAGGGAACAGATGTCACTGCATATAATTCAGTCCAAAACATTTTATCCAAAGGCTCCCCAGGCTACGTTAGAAGTAAGTCAGACCCAGGGATTCAGTGTATACATTAGTGCAATAGACAGTTTATTTCAGACCTTCTTTGGAGAGTCCGCTGAATCCCCCAAACCCCAAGTTCTATATATTTTTTACGGTGACATGTTACTGGATATGAGTGTAATTACTATCATTATTGTTGGTTTACTTTCCTTTTGAAGAAAATGAGCAACTAGTAACGCGTTCAAAGACATGCATTTTCAACCGAAGCAACATCTCAGAATGAATCGTTTACTGAACATGGCTTCTGGTGAATTCTAATTTACTATCTAGGTCCACTGTTTAACAGTGGTCACTCTCAAGTCATAGACCAACCGATTTCCGATGGTGCTCAGAGCTTGTCAGAAGCCCTGAGTAATAATAGCTGCAACATTCATATTTGTCTGTATTATATATTTTCCTCCGACAAAATAGACAATTTATCCTATTAAGGTTCCTTTGGTATCATGTACTTATATTGCAGCACCTATGACATTTTAGTTCACTCATTTTTCTTCCGTATCTGTCTCCTACTTGCTCGAAAGCCTTGAAGAGCAAAATGTATAACTCATGCCTCTATTTGATGAATTTGCGTAAACAGGCCTTACTAAACAACCCTTCTCTTCTGTTAGTTCGCCTGTGTATTTCCTAGTTGCTTCTCCTTGATTTACCTCATGAAGTCTAGCCTCCACTTTTCTTGTTAAAAGAGGATATGAGCCCCTCAGTCTAACTGCTTTGAGTTTCACTTCTTTTCTGTGAACTTCCGTGCACATAAATGTTAATAAAAAAAAAAAAAAACTGAGTGTCTTTTTTTTCCTGCTAATCTGTCTTTTGTTAGTTTCATCTGCAGCACAAATGGTGCTGGCTATATTCACTTTATTTCTTACCCCTTCTTTCCTCTTTTAACACGTCCAAGTATAGTGTAAAAGGAACAAACTTGTATTTTGACCATATGGGACACTTTTTAAAGACTTTTCCTTCCTGTGAATATCTCAGCCCAAAAAATAACTTAAAAGGTTTCCACTTTTCAATCCTTTGCCTTTACTAATTACTATTTTCTACATTCAGGGCCTGCCGGCACATTTTCACCTTTATGTCACATTTGTCTATAATTCTGTTAGTTTTCTCTGTCTTCAGAATCTCTGATCATAGATTTTTCTTTCTGAAGTCTGCCCCAAACTCTCACTTTTATTTGGGGCAGTGGAGTCTTTCCCCTTGACCAACGTTAGTCAGGGTGCTCTGACCCTTCTCTGCAACCAGGCCTCAGCCTTTGGATTTCTGTACCTGTCTCTGCATTGTTCATTTGTGCAAAAATCCTGCTAAGTCAACTCAGAGAAATTCTCCTGCCCTAGACTCCCGACCCCTTTGCTATGAAAGCAAATTCTCCATCCCTTGTCCTGCCCTGGATGAAGTCTGGTCCCCCTGGCCTGCTTTCAGCAAGAATCCTGTCTAGTCAGTTTATCCAGAATCCCCTCTATGCCTCATTTTTCTTCTTAGTAACGTTCCATCCAGGTACCCTCACCTGGTCCTTGGCTACATAGTCACACAGCACATGACAATATTTCCATCAACAATAGATCGCAAATGTGATGGTGGTCCCATAAGATTTTAATCTCATTATAACCCTCTATGTCATACTTTTACTGTGCCTTTTCTGTATTTAGATATGTTTAGATGCATAATACCTATACCATTGTGTTACAACTGCCTACAGCAGGAGTCCTCAACCTCTGAGCCATGGACAAGGAGCATCCTTGGTTGCTGTGCACCTGGCTGCACAGCAGGAAGTGAGCTACAGGAGAGCAAATGAAGCTTCATCTGTATCTGCAGCCACTCCCCAGTGCTAGCATCACCTCCTCAGCTCCACCTCAGATTATCTGGCATTAGACTCTCATAGGAGCACCGGTTCCTGGTGCCAAAAGGTTGGGGACCACTGGCCTACAGTATTCAGCACAATAACAAGCTGTGCAGATTTGTAGCCTAGAAGCAGTGGGCTGTACCATACAGCCTAGGTGCGTAGTGGACCAGATCATCTAGGTTTGTGTAAGTGCCCTCAATGGTGTTCGCACAACAAAATTGCCTAAGGATGCGTTCATCAGAATGGACCCCTTTTCTTAAGCAGCGCATGACTAAGTCTTTACTCATCCATGCTGTCTTCAGAATTGAGCCTAGTTCTATGCTGAGGTCTCTCTTTCCCCATTGCAATAGTTCCTGAATAAAATCTGTTCTCACCATTTTACTGTCGGGATCTGGTTTTTGTTAACACGATGCACAGGGACCAGTAACTCAAAAAGGACTTCTAGCAAAGAAATTTCTTTGCATTTGTAACTCGCTTTGTGCCTCTAGAATATACTTTTCAAAAAGTTAAGAGCATGACTCTCATTCCTCTCATTCATCTTGTAAGAATCACCAAATAGCCCATAAAGCTAAATCCCTCATCACTGCTGCGACCAATGGGAAATGACTTCATGGACTCACAGGAAGTAGAATCAAAATAAACATATGCATGATAGAAAAGAAAAGAAAAGAAAAAAGAAAAGAAAAGAAAAGAAAAGA